>WBZZ01001102.1:0-34237 GCA_019918135.1 Paulinella micropora | reverse complement strand
CGCAAGGAGAAGGTGGGGAGAGGCGTTGTTCTTGTCCTTACCCCCTCCCACCTCGCACCCTTCCCCACAGGACACAGAGAGAGAGAGAGAAAGAAACACGAGGGGGGAAAGAGTGGTTTCTCTGTTTTAGTCGGCCGGCCCCCCTTCCCCTCAAGATCCCTTGTTTCAAAGTTTTTTATTAAAAAATTTGCTACGTAGCATGTTTGTTCCTTACAGTGTTTTTCCCAAACTTCAATCACCATTTCCCCCCCCCCCTCCCTCAAAAAAAAGAACAAGAAAGAAAGGAAAGTGCATTGGAGAGAGGGGGACTGTCTCCACTGCTAGCTTCCCTAGTAGCGGTTGAGAGATTCTTGAGAATCAGAGGCCGAACTGTCGGTTTCCCACCTGAATAGGCTCGACCGCAGCCTGCCAGAGCCTGTACCATCGCAGTATCGACACAAGCCGGCACAGTCCCAGCACGTCCAGCCGCTGAGGTCGCCGTTAAAGCTCATGGCGCTGTCGAACGTTTGGAACAACAGTCACGGCCGTCGTGTTCCAGTACAGGGGCGTGAGCGGGCGCTGCTCCAGACAGCATGTACGACAGCGACCCCCGCAACGGAACGTCCTCAGTCCCGCAGGTCGCCCACCAGGCTCGCGCGCGAACAACAGGGCGCCGAAGTTGTCCACGTAGCGCAGGGCCTGGGTGCCCGTGATGGGCGCCACGTACGACAGGCTGCCAGGTCGGTAGTAGCGGTCGCTGTACAAGAGCGAGTTGCGGTAAGCACCGGATACCGAGTTGTCTAGGGTGGAACGAGGACTGGGCCGTGGTCAAGCTCACGTTGCCCCACGAGTTGATGGCTACGACACTCAGGACGCTACTAGTGCCGATCCGCCGCAGGCCGTGCAGGTCGCCCCGGATCCGCAGGATGAACACCTGGTCGTTCGGGTACGCGCCCAAATTTTTGGTGCAGCTCGAGGTGCCCGGGGCCTGCGTGCACGTCTGCGTCGTGCCGTCCCCCCAGTCGACCGTGAAGGTGTGTGCATGAATGCTGGTGACCACGGCCGGGTCCAGATACCTCAGCGACGGCGTGTCCCCGTAGCCGCTGTTGACGATGAGCACGAATTCGGGCTCACAGAGCGCGGCGCGCGCTTGCTCGCGCACGCGCGTGCGCGCAAAGGCCCACAGGCAGGCGCCCCTGCCCGCGGGCAACTGGGTGGCCCAGGCGCTCAGCCCGTGCGTGTACGACTCGGCGCCCTGCAGCAAGTTGTCCCACAGCTGCAGGCCCCGGACGTCCCACCCCGCCAGGTCCTGCGTAAAGCCCATGGCGTGGTTGAAGGCGGCGGTCGCGTTGACCAGCGACCGGGTGTCCCACTGCCCGACGCCCCGAAGGAGCCGTTGGTGACGGCGAACGCGAACGCCAGGTCCCTGGCCGCCGACATGTTCCAGGCGCCGAGGCCCGCCGTGTCCAGCAAGAAAGACTCGGCGAACACGTACGACGCGTCGGTCACGGCCGACGTGTCCAGCGCGCTCACGTCCAGCACGGCGGCGAGCGAGTCCAGGCCGCTGAAGGACCGGTACAAAGACCTGAGGCCGGTCTGCGCGGGCAGCGGCGCGACGCGCTGCAGCTCCACCAGGTTCTGCAAATGCCGCCGGCCGTGGGGTGCAGGTCGATGTCCCCCCAGTCGTCGATGGCCACTAGGTGAGCCCCCGCCGGTTCGGCGGGCTCGACGGTGCCGCCGCCGCACGCGCAGCAGGCCTGCGACGCCCCGAGCCCGCCTACCCAGGCGTACCACGAGCCCGCGTACGAATTGCACAGGTTGGAGTAAGAAGAGCCCGCTGTCTCGAACTGGTACTGCGGGCACGACTGCCCGGCCTCGTCCAGCCACACCTGCGGGTAGTAGTCGGCGCAGCGCGTGCCCGTCGCGTACAGCATGCTCCAGCCCAGCACGGGGCCCGTCAGCTGCACTCGGTAGAAGCCGCGGGCGGCAAACGTGTGGCTGCAGGCCTGGCCGTTGTTGGTGCACTGCACCGCGGCCGAACCGTCCCCCAGTCCACGCTGAAGGTCGACTGCTGCAACCGCCGCCCGGCGGTCGCGCCGCCCAGCGGCAGCTGGTACGTCGCGCCGGCGCTGGTGACGCTGAGGTTCAGCCAGGCCGCCGGCGGGCCCGGGCTGGCGGTTGGGCTGGCGGTGGGGCTGGCGGTGGGCTGGCGGTTGGGCTGGCGGTGGGGCTGGGGAGGCCGTCCGGCGGCGGAGTATGGGGGCAGTAAGCCACGGCACACAGCGCGCCCGCACACAGACACCAGGCCAGCCAGGGTGGCGTCGGGAACGATTCGCACTAGACAGCATCGTCGGCTGCTAGTTTTTGTCCGTGTTTTGTTTTCGGGAGGGGGGGCTTAGCTAAGAGAGAAAAAATGGCACACCTCCAAGCTTTGGTGGGGAGGGTCGCTGCAAAGATTTTTCTGTTTAGGTTTATGTATTTTTGGGTGCTTTGTCAAAGAGAGCTTTTGCCATACTCGCACCTCTAAAAAAACAACCTCTGCACACCCTCCTCCCCCCCCTTTTACCCTTCACACTCTCCCCTTTTACCCTCACACTCTGGCCCGCATGTCAAGGAAACCCCCCCCCGCCCTTTCCCCCCGGAAATCCCACCCCTCGTTTTTGCCGTGATTCTCCCATTCCCTCCACCACTCTTTTTCTTGGCCACCAGGGGGGCACGCGGGCCCCAGGCCAAGGGGCCCCAGGCCAAGGGGCCTCCAGGCCAAGGGGGCCTCCAGGCCAAGGGGGGGGGAGGGGTCCCCCCCCCCCCCCTCTTTTCTCATACCCCGTCCGTTCTTGGCTTGGGGTGGCCGAAACTTAAATGCCAGCCCGAGCGTGCCTTACGAGGTGGACCGCACACTGTACTAAGCTCTGGGGGCTCTGGCTGTGCTGGGCGACGTGCGCGGCCGCACAGAGCGGGCAGACGGGCCGGGCGTTGCTGAACGTCAGCGTCACCAGCGCCGGCGCGACGTACGTGCTGCCGCTCGGCGGCGGCCAGGGCCAGCAACAGGCTTTCAACGTGGACTGGGGCGACGGCTCCACCAATGTCAAGTGCACCAACGATGGCCTGCCCTGCCAGTACACCTACGCCGCCCGCGGCTTCTACGTGATCAAGATCACGGGCAGAGCGCTGGGCTGGAGCATGCTGTACGCGCCCGGCTTGCGCTGCCACAACCAGTACCCCGGCCGTGTGGACCGACAGGGCCGGGCGTTCGTGCGCGACGATCGAGAGCGAGCTGCGCTATGGCCCGCCGGAGGAGGCCTGCCTGCGCTTTCCGACCAACTTGTACGCGGGGCTGGGCGGGCAAGGTGCTGCCGAAGCGTGCTGTGCGTGCGGGGGCGGCACCTTCGAGCCCGCCGAAGCCGCGGGCACGTCGCTGGTAGCAATTAACGACTGGGGCCGTATCGAGCTGCACCCGACGGCGGGCAGACATTTGCAGAACCTGGCGGCACTGGAGCGGGTCGCGCCGCTGCCCGCGCCGGCCGGCCTCACGTCGCTGCACCGGTCCTTCAGCGGCCTGGCCGCGCTGGCACTAGACGTCGGGGCGCTGGACACGTCGGCCGTCACGACGCTGTCGTACGTGTTCGCGGAGTCTCAGGGGTTGATGATCAGTGGCCTGAACCTGTGGGACGTGTCGGCTGTCACGACGGTAGCCTTCGCGTTCGCGGACACCGGCGCCTCTGCGTTCCCGGGCGTCGAGCTGTGGCGGACGGCGTCGCTGCTGGACGCGACCGCCGCCTTCAACCACGCCCACCGTTTGGGTGGCGGACCTGGGCAGTTGGAACGTCAGCGGCCTGCAGCGCTGGGACTACTTGTTGCAGGGCGCCAGCGAGTACACGTACGCCTGGCGGCTGGGCGCCGCGCCTGCCCCCGGCGACGGACGCGCGGGCGCTTGCCTGTGGGCCTTTGCGGGCACGCGCGTGCGGGAGGCGACCGCGCGGCGCTGTGTGGCTCCGATTTCATCATGACGGTATTTGCTGAGTACGACCCGAGCCCGCGCGCGCCGGAGCTCAGCTACCTGGACCCGGCCGTGGTGGCCATGGCCGCGCACACCTTCACGGTCGACTGGGGTGATGGTTCGGCGGTACAGACGTGCGTGCAAGCGCCGGGCGCGGCTGCCTGCACGAAGGCCTCGGGCGCGTACGCGGTGCACGCGCGTGTTGCAGGTCAGGATCCGCGGCGCGTTGCAACGGGCTGCGCCACCTGGGCTACAACATGTTGTGGGTGCAGGCGATTCCACTCGTGGGGCAACGTGAGCCTGACCACCGCGGAGTCGTCGTTCCAGCCCAGCTATGTGTGGCAGAACGCACAACGCAACCGGCTCTTTTTCTGCGGCGCGGGTCGTCGCTGTCGTACCTGTCGTACCTCGCGCCAATCGCGGGCACACAGGCCCTGCGCTACGTGGACGCCTTCCAGTGGTTCCTGAGCGACGCACAGATTCTGGTGGGCGACCTGCGCGACTGGGACGACGTGCCGTTTGTCGGGGAGCTGGCGTTTTTGCTCGCGGACGCGTGGAGCTCAACCAGCCCTTGTACTGGAACACCACGCCGTGACGTCGTTGTACAGAACGTTCTCGAGCGCGCGCAGCTTCAACGGGGACATTGGCAGCTGGGACGTAGGCCGCGTGACGAGCCTGGTCTGTGCTTCTACGAGGCCTCTGCCTTCAACCGGGACCTTAGCGGCTGGCGCGTGCGCGCCGACGCTCGCGCCAGTAACATGCTAGATTTTGCCTGCGCGTTTAAGCAGAACCTCAGCGCCTGGCCGGTAGCCGTGGCGGTGGCGCGCTGTTGATTTTGGGCGTGTGTAAAATTGCTCTGTCTCGCGCCCCCCCCCCCCCCCTGTATATTGTTCTCCGCTCCCTCCGCTCCTCGTCCGGCTGGGCGCGCGCACGGGGGGTAGCAGGCTGGCTGCTGAGTTATTTTCTGAGTGAGCGCTCGCGGGGGCTGGAGTGGGAAGGGGGCGGATGGAAGATCGGCTTTAAAAAAAATCTTTGGGAGGCTTGTTTTTTTAGTTGGGTCCCTTCTCTGTAGTATTTTAAAGAGGGGCCCATGAGCGTGCCAAATCCAGATTACAGGACCCCACCGCTATGGACGTCAGAAGCCTCCTGGGCTCAAAAAGAACCTTTTGGCTTTTACGACGACGAGTATGATCACTGGCAAGAACGAATAAAGCAAGAGCAAGAAGACGCGTCAGTGAAAGAGCGCTTTGCGGATTACTTCGCCGCTGTCTCGAAGTTGGAAACTTTGCAACAAAGACAGCTCATAGAAGGAACAGCCTCAGGCCAGTCCCACCATGTTATGTTGGTACGAGGGCAGGCCGTCCGACTCTGTATGCTTCCTGTAGTAACACGTGCGTGGTCGTCTTCTGATGGCAGTGGACCCCCCGAAGTCTGACTGGCGAGGAGGCGGAGTCTTCCGCCCAAAGAATTCTGTCTGCCATGCAAGCAGATGCCCAATCTTTAGCTGCAAAAAAGGTTAAGCCAGCAAGCGATTTTCATTGGTACGTGGGCCCCTTAAGACTGTCTAGTTTCAAAGTTAAAGAAGACCTGGACGAGAATACTCTGGTGTTTGTTACCATAGAGTTTGTTGATCGCCTGTCTCGAACACTAAACGAGCGCTCGGTCTGGCCCGGAATCAAAGCTGCCGAAATCCAGGAGACCCTCGAGAGGTTCATTTGTCACGACCGAAAGGGAGGCCCGGCTATGGTGCCCAAACTCGTTTGGACAGATGTCAGTCACAACAACATCATGGTAGGCAAAGATCTGCGCCCGCTGATCGTCGATGCTGACCTGGAGTTCTTTGAAACTGAAGAGAAAGAGCGGAGCCTGGAGAGCTTAAACAAGCACGGATTTGTGTATCCGTTGCCAGCCAAGTTACAAGCAGAAGCAAACCTGCGGCCGTTAGTTATAATGCACTACTTGCAGCTGCTGTGCAGCGCACCCCCAGCAGCACGCGCAGACCCTAACTGGCGTAAAGCCATGCTTGGCAGGGGCGCCTTTAAGCACGGCGACGTCAAGAACATTGTCAGGAGCCTGGAGCTAATGGCCGAGATCGACTCGTACTATCAAGCGGAAAAGGAGCTCAAGTCGGGCTGGGTCTTTCCTCCTCATGAACAGGTTATACACTATAACAGGAAAAAGGCCCAAGAAATTGCAAAGTCCCAGCCCACATCGCCAGTGAACCCTCCAGAACGTCCCGCGTCGCTCACAGGCGAATACTTCGCCTGTGTCTAAGTATTCGCCTGTGTCTACCTATACTACATCCTCAAGAGTGTAGTAAGCTGCCCAAAATGCCCCGAGACGTTCCCAGGCATGGGCATACTAAACCAAGCACTCACCGAATTCTACTCCACCGTGCAAGCAAGCGAGGCTTTCAGGGTTCTGCAGGAAGAAGGTAACACAGCAACGACGGTGCCAAAGGCCTCTGGGCCGGGTCACGACCCTGGGCGGGACCTTTAAGGATACCAAGAGCTTTAACCGGGACATCAGCGGTTGGAACGTGGGGGCGGTCACCGACACCAGCTATATGCTGCTCAGGGCCTGCGCCTTCCACCAGGACCTCGGCGCGTGGCCTAGCGGGATCCGGCCGGCCGTGACCAATTGCCCGACCTAACCGTAGATAACCAAGAAAAAGAAACAGCCTGATGGCTGAGCTGTAAAAATGGCTTTTTTTGAATAAAAAAGAATCTTTGGCACCACACACACCAGTTATCCAAAGCAAAATACAAGGCGGAGCGGAAGAGAGAGAAAAGTGCAGATCAGAAAGAAAGTATATATACAGACAGAAAGTAGTTGGACAGAAATCTCGCTAGTTTGGGATGGGAAAGGTTGCAAGGCCCCCCCCCCAGCTCTTTTTGCGGCTGGCCCACATTGGGCTGCGCAATGTTGGCGGGGGGGGGCCTTCGCGCCTTTAACCCCCCCCCCCCCCCCGGGAGACAGACAAGACCTTCAGAAAAAACTCTTTTTTTTGTCATGACCACAGCAGGCAAAATGGCCCGCAACCTGATCGACAGATGTTATCATGAGAGTTGCCCGCTCCACCATCAGCCGGCCGACGTACGTTTCCGCAAGTGTGCCCGCTGCCTCTATGCTACGTACTGCAGCCAAAAGTGCCAGAAGGCACACTGGAAGGGCGAGCACGGCCGGCTCTGCCGCGAGGGCTCCTTGTTCGCGACTCAACACCGGCGCCTGAACGCGTACATGTCCTTCATCAGGAAAGAAAAAGGCGACGCGCTCAACCGCGAACTAGTGTCGTTGGCGCCGCTCGGCGAGCAGGGCGGGGTAGTGTACGTGTGCCTGGCCCCGGACGGCACCGAGAGGCGCCGCTACGTGTCGGCGTCTGTGTTGCTGCGTCCGGCCTGGGAAAGACTGCGCTGCATGGTGGCCGGCGTGCCGGTTTTCCAATTGCAGCAGCAGCGCGGACATAACCAACCTCACCGGTTGCTGATGGTAGAGGCGCCCTTCGTTCGTCTGTTTGACGGGCCGACGATCGCCAACGAAGCTGATGAGGGCGCTCAGTACATGTACTGGCAGACCGCTTCCGCGGTAATGCTTCTGTGGTTAGTGTGATGAAAAGACGCTTTTTTGCTAGTGGCTGTTATTAAAAAAAACTCCTCACAGGAAGATTTTGAAAAAAGTGGGGCTCGTCACTCTACTACCGCCCCATTCCTGCCGGAACAGTCTCTCACCCGCGCGCCCAGCCCTTTGAAGTCAGGTGCGCGGCAGTCCAGGGGCGCGAACAGCCTCTGTAACATTTCAGCGCGGGTAGGCCCGTTCGTCAGCCACAGGGCCCTCTCCTCGTCCTTCAGCAGCAGGCCCCGCCAGATAGAGATACAGTAGCAGCCAGGGGTGGCCGATTCGTCTGTTGTACGACAGGTCCCCGGGGTCGTGGCTGTGCGCGACCATCAGCGCCCGGGCCAACGACAGCAAGAAGCAGCTGCGCTCGCTGCCGTCCTGGTCGGGCGTGCCCCCCGCATCTTCTGCCTGAACCTGCGGCCGAACAGACAGACAGCCGTTAGTGTCTCTGCCAGACAGCCGCGCTCGAACAGCGTAGCGGGCCTGTCAGGGTTGTAGTAGTGCCAGCGGCCGGCATTCGCGAACCAGACTACGCAGTGTAAACGCGTGTCGACCGAGCGCCGGCTGACGAGGAACGTGCTGTACTGTCTTAGGTCCTCAGATGTAAGAGTGGTCGTCGCCTCGTCGAGATCCCAAAGGATCCTGCGCGGGCACAACTTGGCGAACGGCCGGGCATGTCCGTACCGGAACTCGTGCAGCTTCCGCAGCACAACGTTGCCGCTGGCGCCGATGCCGGTGCCCAAACGTGGGTCCCACGACGCCAGCAAGCCCAGCCCGAAGAACACGCGGCCGTTCCTGAAGCCCACGTTGCGCTGCCAATCGAACCGCCCTACGTCGCCTATGGCGCGCAGCCACCACCGCAGCACCCAGGCGTGATCGGGTGCGACAACGATGGCATCGTCCCAGCCCAGCACGCGCGGCCACCGAGCCGGCACATAGTGCAGGGTCAGCGGGGCGCTGGTGTCGACGTCGCAGCCGGCAAAGGCGTAGTGTGTGCGGGCGGCCGCGTAGCTCCAGGCGAACGCGGCGGCCGCCGATGGTAGCCCCACGCCGCCGAGTCTGTCCTGCCTAGTCGCCAACGTCGAGAGTCCCAGCGCCAGCCAGTGCAGCCTAGCTATGGACCAGCGCCCGGTCGCGACGTAACAGCTCCCGGCAGATACATTGGCGCCCAGCACGGGCCAGCGCCGGCAGGGCACCAACGGCTCGCCGGCGCCGGGCCACTCGAGCGCCCAGCGCAAGGTTCGCTCGAAATAGTTCAGCACGTCGTGGACTGCCTGTCGGCGCGCGCTCGCGAGCCGGCAACGTTGCCTGAGCTCGCGATTGTCATGTGCTAAGGTCAGAACGCACACGGGGTCGCGGTCGAACAACGCGTTGAAGTCGGCGTTCGGCAGGTCGTGCGCCAGCAGCCTGGCCCTGGCGCCGAGGTCTACCCACTGCAAATGCCCGCCCTCCAGCAGCACCACGACGTGGCGGAGCGTGTCGAGGTCGTCGTGCCAGGGTTGGTTCGCCACCAGCCGCAGGAGACTCTCGAACCGCGGGCGCGCCGTCGGGCGCGGCGGCGGGTGTTGCTCAAAGAACTGCAGCCCGGCCCGCACCAAGACCCACGCGTCGGCCGTGGTGTCTTGGGCCAGGCACAGCTCGAACAGCCCGGGAAACCAAGCTGGTTGGCGGGCCGCCCGTTCAAGTAGCGCCCACTGTCCCGCCGCGCGGCGGTGGCGGCTACCACGTTTCTTTCTTGCCTGGTGCATGGCGTGGCGAGACTTCTTTTTTGGCAAAAAAAAAGCCCGCCTGCCGGAGATTGTTTTTTTCTGGCGAGGGGGGGAGCGTGGCCGGTGCCAGTGCATTCTCCCCCACTTGCCAAGGCACGGGCGGGAGAGGGCCCCCCGTCTGGGACAAAAGAGCCCCGGCACAGACAGACTGGCGACAGCAGGGCGGGGGGGGGGGGGGGTTTGGCTGAATACACACGCTAGCGCTGTTGCTACTCGGAGGCTGCCTGTCGTAACCCGTGCTTTGGCAACCTTGTATTTATTAAGAGAAGTAAACGACATGTTTTTTTTACTAAAGCTTTGACATTTTGTACGCGCTAACCTCTTGAACTCTTTGGCCTAAGGCCGCGACCTTGGCTTCTGTCTAGGCGGATTTTTTCCAACAGGCCCGACGGCGGCGGCGCTGGGACACAGAAGGCAACCGTGTCGTTCCCACGCGTAATCAGGACCAGGTCTTATTCCGCCAGCACAGGCCTGCTAGCGGTCGGCGGAGATGGCAGGCGCGCCTTCTTGCGCAACGGAGAAGAGGTTGGGGAAGGGTCGGGCCTGCGTTCTGTCTGGTCGGCCTGGGCCGTGGTGGCGGCGGTAGTGCTCATGGTGCTGGCTTCTTTGGCCCCGCTGTTCAAGAAGACAGGAGGAGAGGGAGGGAGACACAGATAATTACACGAGATCATAAAGAATCACTCACTCACACACATACGAATGCACTCAAGAAAGGGAGGAAAGAAAAGGCAGTCGACAATACACTCAGAAATTGCTTTTTTTTGTTTTTGCTCCTTGTCACAGGCCGACAATTGTTATAACGATGATTGCCCACTGCAACAGCAGCCACCGCCGCCGGCAGAGGTACGTTTCCGCAAGTGTGCCCGTTGCCTCTACGTACTGCGGCCGGGAGTGCCAGAATGCACACTGGAAGAGCAAGCACGGCCAGCTCTGACCGTTCTTGTTCGCTCTCAGCCACGTGTACGTGTGTGAATTTGCGTGTGTTTGTGTGTAAAAAAAGGAGAGTTGACTGTGTACGCGTGTGTCTGTGTGTGTGTGTTGTTTGTCTGCGAAAAAAAACCTTACCTACACTTTTTCCCCCGCTGCAACCCTCTCCCCGTTCTAGTAAAGGCAACTAAAGGCTCTATGCAGAGCCCCCCCTCTCCAGTCTTTTGGCTTTGCTCAATGCTGTCAACATTGGTTGCGGCAGAGGTGGCCAATCCGGGTGTGCACAATGGGCTCGCCATTGCGCAAACCCAATGTTGGCAGCATTGGATTCGCCCAATGGGCTGTAATCGAGGGGAGGGCCTGCGATGCCGAAATCATTGGGCAAACCCAATGTTGGCAGAATTGCGCAACCCCAATGTTGCCAACATTGGTTTTGCTCAATGTGCTGTAATCGAAGGGGGGCCTGCGATGCCGAAATCATTGGGCAAACGCAATGTTGGCAGCATTGGGCAAACCCAATGTTGGCAGAATTGGGTTCGCCCAATGGGCTGTCGAAGGGATGGGGGGGCCGCACCTACATCGTTGGGCAAACCCAATGTTGGCAGAATTGCGCAAACCCAATGTTGACATTGGCTTTGCTCAATGCTGTCAACATTGGTTTTGCCCAATGCTGTCAAGTGCCAACATTCAGCCAACATTGAGCTCAATGATGTCGGCCTCTCTGCAGGGTTGGCCCCCCCCCCTCTCTGTTGGATCTCAAGGTACACCCTGTGTGTGTCAATGGAGTTTTTCAATGTTTGTGTGCGTGTGTGTCTGTCTGTGTGTGTTTGTGTGCGTGTGTGTCTGTCTGTGTGTGTTCGTGTGCGTGTGTGTCTGTCTGTGTGTGTTCGTGTGCGTGTGTGTCTGTCTGTGTGTGTTCGTGTGTGTGCGTGTTTGTGTGTGTGTCTGTGTGTGAATTTGTGTTTGTGTGTGTGTCTGTGTGTGAATTTGTGTTTGTGTGTGTGTCTGTGTGTGAATTTGTGTTTGTGTGTGTGTCTGTGTGTGAATTTGTGTGAATGTATGTGTGTGTGTTGGTGTGTGTCCCAAAGAAGTAAAGTAAAGGCTGAAACAGCCTGTCAGCTTACAAACATTTTGACATTGGGGGGATGTCTGCGCAAGAACAGGTTTCTCCCCCCCCCCCCCCTTCCTCTCCCTCTTCGCGGGCGAAATGAATGACTGCCTGTCGTCATATACCTAGGCGCACAATATGTACTTTGGTTTTGTTAGACAGGAGCGTCTGGTTCAGTACGAGGCGAGGAGGAGGAGCTGCTCTCGTTTATGTCGGGGCTCTTTTTGGCAAGGACGCGGCCCTCGCTGCCCATCTGCAGGCAGGACGGCTGCTGTGCACAAGCACTGGACGATAATCTCTATTGCGTGATCCACGAGCCTGGCTGGCTTGACAAAGCCTAGTAGTAGTAGTAGTAGTAGTAGTAGTAGTAGTAGTAGTAGTAGTAGTAGTAGTAGTAGTAGCACAGACGTTCGGAATTGTTATTAAAAAAAAGATATAAACGGATTGATTCTGAAAATTTAGAGATTCGTACAGACGGAGGACAGAACACGCGAACAGTCTCTAGAGGCCCCACACCACAGAAAAGGGAGGGAGGGAGCGGCTTGGAGCGCAAGGGAGCCCCGTTGAGTTTTTTATTGTAAGCAAAATTAAGGCCCGTGCGTAGGAGCCGTCCGGGGCACAACGGGCCGCTACGTTTCTAAACCTCGGAGGAATGTCGTTAGCCAAAAGGACCTTGCCTGGTGGACAAACGAAGCATTCGTGCTGCAGCTTACACATTCTCGTCGCCGTTCTACGACAGGTGCCAGTTGAGCCACCTAGTCTCTGCGCTCTTGTACAAACTACAAAACACAAACAATCACACCGAAAAGGTGCGACGTGGCAAGGGAGTTGTAAGCTGATGACCCTAGCAAAGTGTGCCTGGGCAGGCAGGGCCAGTAGAAAGTAAAAGCAATTTCTCGATGGACCCTTGCCATGTCCTCCACCGACAGGTCAGTAATAGCTATTGCAGCACCCCGGCGCAGCCAGCACGAGGATGCGTTGCTAGTGTGTCGCGTTCCCACAAATCTACAGCAAAACCAAGGCCCAAAAACAACAGAAGAATAGAATTCTTAGTGCGCGGACGAGGCCAAGGTCCTGGCTTCAAGGGACTGGAGAGCAAAAAAAAAGAAAACAAGGACAGAGAGGGGGGAAGAGTGAGAATGAAGGATAGGACGAGACAGGTGTTGCATAGCCAACAAGCGCAACCCTGCGAGCTTGGCGAGGTAAGATAGCATGATGTCCTCAGCAGTGAATTCTGCGGGGCACCGTAGCGTGACCAGGTCCAGCGCCTCCACGGCCGAAAAGGGCAGCACATAGACCCCACCCAAAGGAAAGTATTCGAAGTAGGTATCATCCGCGGACTGGTTGTAGCAGCGCCCGCGCAAGGGTTTACCACGCTTGTCCCGATGGAACATTGCGATTTTGCCCACAACCTCGTCGGCGCGTGCTCGTCTGCTTCTCCAAACAACAAACACACAAAAACAAAAAAATACCAGGCACTCTCTCGTTTTGGGCGTCGTCGCACACAGCACCAAGAAAAAAAAGAACGGCAAAAAACCAGAGAAGGCCAGCCATATCTCAGACAACGCGCGCGTGTCAAGGTATTCGTCATCGTCAGCCTTGATTAGACACAACTCGCTGGGACGGCGCCACCGCTGCGAACCGACCAGCATGCTCAGAAGCTTGAAAGGCAAATGCTGGTACGTATCCACAAAAGTGTCGTCCAACACCAAGTCGCCGAACAGCTGGTTTTCCTGTCACAACACATAGGAGTGGACGGCACATTCGGCGAGGGCCGGGGGAAAGCCCCGGTGGACTTGTGAAACCTGTGCCAGCTGCGCCTCGGACCCCGCGCGGCCGAGCAAGAACACGCACCTCGAGCCGCTGGGCAGCAGGCTGGCGGCAGAGCACCACGTCCGGCGGACGGCCAGGCGCCGCTCAAAGTGCATCGGCGCGCTGTAGATCACGATCAAAGATGGCACCCCGTACGGCGCGGGGCGCGCTAGCGCTAGGCCCAGGATTTCCAGCAGCGCCCAACAGCCCGCCAGAAGCCCCAAAATCTGATGCATGAGGCGGCGTCCTGTCTGCTTCTGGCCTCCCATCTGAACAGAAAAGATTTCTTTTTTTCTGGATACCAGACTATCATTAAGGCAAATGTCACCCCCCTTTTTCAGCGCCGCCCCCCCCCCCCCATCATTTCCCCTTATGGGGAGGGAGGGGGCCACGCTGCACGTGTCTAGCTCGTGTTGGCTCAGGAGGGTCTCTTTTGTGGCTGCCGCAAACTTAGCGCCAAGCCAAATCTACCGTTTCCATCAGGAAATGACCGATTCTCGCTACCGGCCGTGCCTGCCAAGGCACACGCTGGGATGGTAAATTCCTCTGTCCCTCCAAGCCAAGATATTTTTTGTTTTCTGTTCTGCTGCTAGGTTCTCTAACAAGGCCATAAGTACAGTCACGAACTGGTTTCTTGCATACCACGTCTTTACGCCAGCGGACTTCCTGTACTCCGACCTTGGTGTGCCAAAGCTAACGTAGTGGTGGGGAGGGGCTGTATCCCTCCAAGCCCCGCGCTAGCTATTTTTTTTGTAAACCGACAGAGCTATTTTTTTGAAAAAAAATTAAAAAAAACAATAACAAAACAAAGAAGTTCTCCCCGCCCGCCGGTATTCGCCCGCGAAATTTAAGTTTTTTACTGATAATATCCTTAAATAATTTCCCTGCTTGAAATGACTGCGTATCCAACCCCTACCCCACACTGCCTGAGAGAACAACAGTACAACAGGACCAGCAGTAATCCGAGCAGCAGAGCGACCAGCGCCGGCCCCAGCTCGGAGACCGCCCACCCTGTGCCCGGGCTGTCTTGCAAAAGCCGAGTGTCACGGATGGCCTTTGCGACACTGGCGCTCCGCCAAGGGCTCAAGGTACAGGGAGTTGTTTCCGTTTGTGTCGACGTCCTGGTACACAGCCCCGGCCAGACGTAGGAAGAGCTCTGCGGAAGCGCTCCATTCCGTGTCCCGGGTGCCGTTATTCCACGGCGTCATCCACCAAGCGGTGTCTGCCACTTTGTCGGCCCTGCCGCGCGCCGGGCGCTCCACCTGAGTCCAATGCATAGACTGATCGTGGTAGTGAACAAGAGACAGTCCGGCCAGGCTGACGTTGACCGGGGCTGGGTAACTGATCACCCGGTCGCTGGAGATCCAGGGCCAGAGCAGGGCGTTGTGCACAGCCAAAGACAGGGAGCAACTAGTCTTGGCCACCGTTTTGTAGTTGTTCCAGGCGCCATCTACCCTGCCCGTAAACGACTGCACCACGCTGTTGGGCTCGCACTCGTAGCCGTGCCCCCCCATGAGGACCCTAGGAACCCGACGGCGCAGACCTGAGCGGGCTGTCCCAACAGCTGCGTGCGAAAGCCCCCGCCTGTCCCCACTGTGCTGTCTGGACCGTTTCCTACCGCAAAGGGGAATTCGTCCAAATCCAACGTCATCACCCACTTGTAATCAAAGCCCCTAAGAAAGTACCACTTATGGTACTCAAGGTGCTGGACGTCCACCGGCGCTCGGTTCGTTAAGTGCGAGGACGCTAAGGTCAGGAAGCCCTCTGCCTGAAAAAGCGCCAGGTGTTGCCAGGGCGGCTCGCGGTCGCTGTTGTTGTCAACCAGGATGACGTGATCAAAGCCTTGCAGCCGTAGGTTCAGCAGCCACTCCACCACAATGTGTCGTTCGTTCTTCATGAGCGCCAGGGCCAATAACTGGTGGTGTGTCGTACGTTTTAGCAGGAAGGAACAGGCGGCTCCTCGTGAGGTCCAGGTATAACAACACAAGCAGAACCACCAACAGACCGCCTAGGCAGCCCCAGCAGAGCCGGTTCCTGCGCCAAGCCAGTAACATCCTCGAGTCCTCCGCCAGGCCATTTAGTGCACTCCACCGATCTCTCATAGCGTTGAGAAAATGACATGTTCCGGGCGGTGTTAGTCGGCAAACCGACCATCAGCGGCCGGCGGCGAGGAGGAAGGCGGGGGAGGGGGTGGTGAGAGAGGGAGAGAGAAGGGAGACCCCCACCCCACACCCCGCTGCCGGGGGCACCCGACATGCGCACACCCTCCTCTCAAGGAAGGCCAAAACGTCCTTCGCAAAAAAGAAAAAAAAATCTTCGCGTGCCGCAATTGCGGCAAGACACAAGTGTTCGTAACTTGCGGCATTTTCCACATTTGTCGTGAATTCACCGCAAACCGAATCTATGGCAAAATGTCCATATCCTCCGGCATTTTTCACAGGTGTCGCGAAATTCACCGAATTATGAAACCAATGAAAAAAAATTTTTTGCAAAGGACATTTCGGCAATTAAAAGGTAGCCAGAGAAAATTTTTCGGGGGACGCTGGCGGGCGGGGAAAAAATTAAAGGTGCAAAAAAATTCCCCGCCCGCCCTCGGCTCCCGAAAATTTTTCTGTTGCTAAACATTTATTGCCGAAATGTCCTTTGCAAAAAAAAAATTTATTGCGTTGCCGCAATTTGCGGTCGATCTGGAGTGTCCACAAATTGCGGCGTTTTTCACAGGTGCCGCAAAATTCACCGGATTATGAAACTAATGAAAAAAATTTTTTTTGCAAAGGACATTTCGGCACTGGAAATTTAGCCAGAGAAAATTTTTCGGGAGCCGAGGTCGGGCGGGGAAAAAATTTAAGGTGCAAAAAATTCCCCGCCCGCCCTCGTCTCCCGAAAATTTTTCTGTTGCTCAACAATTATTGCCGAAATGTCCTTCATTAAAAAAAATTTATTGCGTTGCCGCAATTTGCGGTCGATCTGGAGTGTCCACAATTTGCGGCGTTTTTCACAGGTGCCGCGAAATTCACCGAATTATGAAACCAATGAAAAAAAAGTTTTTTTTGCAAAGGACATTTCGGCACTGGAAATTTAGCCAGAGAAAATTTTTCGGGAGACGAGGTCGGGCGGGGAAAAAATGTAAGGTGCAAAAAAATTCCCCGCCCGCCCTCGTCTCCCGAAAATTTTTCTGTTGCTCAACAATTATTGCCGAAATGTCCTTCGCGAAAAAATTTCTTTTTTTGTGTGCCGCAAATGTCGGAGAAAATCCGTTACCCGTAACTTCCGGCGCACTTGTCGCGAAATTCGCCGGATTGGGGGGGATCTTGTAAGAACAACGCCATTTTCACGCTGATCCCCCCAAATTTTTTCTTTAATTTTTTTAGCACTTTCAGGTGAATCTAAGCTTTTTGGTCGAGGGTGGTGTGGCGGGGGTGTTGGGAGGGGGGGGGTGGCCTTTTTTTTACACACAGAGTGACGACCGGGGGGAGGGGGCTGTTCTGTGACGGCCACAGAACGGCCCCCCCCTTGGGTCGCGCAGTAGTGCTCCCTTCGTTTTTTTTAATGTCTGCCAGTGCTCCATCATTTTCTTTGGGATCTGCTTAAATAGCCAGACTTGTCTGATGTTGCTCTTGACGACCGGCTTCCTGCTGCTACTGGTTCGTTTCTCACGGGGTGCTTGCAACTGCTACGGATGCACAAGTACTCAGACTGTGAGCACCTCCTACTGGCTCCCCGCACCCAGCGCGTGCTCTGATCCGAGCGAAGCCTTGGTCGTGAGCGAGCTGCGCATTGCTTCGACGGACGATTCTACTTTCGACGTGACCGGCTGGACGAATTCGAGCCAGTCGTACTATTACGTGTCTCTGCAGGACAGCGACGTGACGTGCTTCAACACAGTGGTGGACACGGACGTCAGCATTACCGCCGACATGCGCCTGCAGGTGACGTGCAAGAACAAAGTGCTGAGCTGTCCCCTGACCTATGACGTCCAGTACGCCTGCCGCAAACTCAACGCCTGCCCCTGCCCCGCGTGCAAACACAACACTTCCGTGGCCGCGGGCATTGCTGACCAACTCGACCCCCAACTCAAGTGCACCAACGGCGTTTATTTGGAGAAACTGCAGGTCCGGTCGCTGAATGCCGGCACCGTCTCTCCGGACCTGTTCACTGTGCCAGTGCGTACCGACCCCGCGGCGACAACGTACTTGATAGGGCCATCCTCTCTCGTGCCCAGTTCGTGCTTTACTTATAGCCGAACCGACGAGTACATCGACAGCGAAAACATCTATGTGTTTCTCCAGTGCGAGAACACGGAGCGTCCTTGCTTGTTGGAGTACGTGGGCGAGGCGCGCTGCCGCGAGCCCCCGCCCGCACAAAGCAGCGCAGCCAGCCACGGGCCGGCGGCAGTGGCGATGGTCTTGACCGGCCTGGCCCTGCTAACGTAAAGAAAGGAACAAGAAGAAAAAAGAGGTTGAGCGACGTTGGGCCAGCCTGAAGTCTGGCGCGGCCTTTTAAGGGGTGTTTTTGTTATTAAAAAGAAACGTCAGGTCTTTGCTGGAAGTCGGCCGCCGGGATCTGCTCCCCCCCCCCCCCAAAAAAAAGGCAGTACCGGGATCAGGGGATAATTGCGGTCTATCTGAAGTGTCCGTAGTTATCGGCGGATTTTCGTGCGAAATCCGCAGGGCCGGGCAATGTCAGAAAAAAAAGGCCAATTTCACGCTGATCCCACAAAAAAAAAATTATTTTAATTGTTTTTACCACTTGCAGCTAAGCTTTTTTCGCGGAGCGTGGCGTGCCCCGGGGGCGCCCGCTTTCTCTTTCACGACGCCAGCGCGAGCCGTGGTAGCGTAAGCGATCTTTGGGTGGCCGCCCCTCCTGATCCGAGACCTTCGAAAACCGGGCCCAGCTTTTGGTGTACTTTTTCAGAATTGAGGCTGCCCGGAGGGACCCGCCCTGTGCCGACTGCAGCTGGGCCGCGATCGCTTCTGCGTCCACCACCAGCGTTGTTTCATACAAGCGCCCGGCACTGAGGCGCGAGCCGACCGCGCCGGCCGCGGCGACCAGCGAGGCCAGCACCAGGCGGGAGGCCCGGTGCTGCCAAAACCGGGGCGTCAGTACTAGCCCGAGCAACACGCGCAGGGCCAGCAGCTTGCCCTCTTCGGTGAGCTGTTGGCACTCGGGCGACGACGCCCGGTCGATCAGCATACCTGCGGCGTTCGGCGTGTCCAGCATGTGCCAGCACGCGTTAATCACTGCTCCTTCCATTTGCTTGATTTCTGCCACCGTAAAAAGGCAGTCGTCCATGACAGACAGCACAATTCGCGTGCTGTTGAAGTTCTCCACCTCTTCGTATTTCAGAGCTACCCAAAAACAAACTACTGCTACGAGCTGGAAGTTTTCTGCGTTGAAGTGAAATGTTGGTCTCTGGGTGAAGTAGCACAAGATCTCTGCGGCCCGGACTAAACTCTCGGGCCGAGTGCCAAAGTCATCACTGACTTCCAGCAACCACTCCATGACGGTTTCATAGTTCCGAAACCTGTACGGCACGTTTGTCACCCGGGTCTTCCACTCCTGCATGGATTGTTCACGTTGCAGGGCCAACGCCCATTCCGTGGGGATCTCGTACTCGTCCGGTGTCGTCGCCAGCTCCCGGCCGGCGCCCACTTCCCCGGTCGCGGCCAACAGGGCTTGCCGGTCCAGCGCGGCCCGTTCCTCGTACAGTCGTTGGAGCAGGGGGTCTTCTACCCTGTGCTTTTTGGCCCGCGGCGGCACGGGCGGGCAAGCGCAGGGCCCCTGACGAGAGTTGTTGTGCGGGTGGCCACAGGACACGCACCGTGACATCGCCGTGTCGGTGGCGCGGACGGCTTCAGTAGCTCACCTCCATAGACATCTGCCGCGAAGTTCACGGGGGTCCCAACCCGAAAAAGCACTGCTAAAAAAGGAGCGAGCGCCGGCGGGCTGGGGGGGGGGGGGGGGGGGGGGTTTCGTCCTCTGAATGTGTGTGTGGGGGGGGGGGGGCCAAACGAAGACTCCGGCCCCGCCAATGAAAAGGGGGGGGGGCCGCCTTTTGTTGGATTTCTTTTTTGGTAATCCTCCGTCCTCCCTCCAGTGTTTTTTTTGCGTAGCCACAACAACAAGAAGAAGAGGCAGCGCCCTGCGCAGACAATGTCGGACGACGACGACGACGAGGTCTTTCTTTTGCTCGTTGTTGTGGTTGTCCAAACGACTGAGCCGTGTTTTTCAGATGGCCCCACAGGCGGAGAACAAGTGCTTGCTACCGTCCGTCCGCCCGCCCCGCGACGCCAGCCGGCTGAGCCCCTTTGTAGTTTATGCCACGGCGGTCTTGGCAGCCATGGTGCTGCTGGCCGCCCTGCACACGTCACTCACCAATTACCGGATCTCCAGGCTGTCGTCCAGCAACCAAGCGCTGGGCGTCCGCGCCAGGCTGCTGGCCAGCGACTTTCTACAGTCGGAGGTCGCGGTCGTCACGCTGCACGCCGGCTGGAGCGGCTACGACTGGGCCGACTGTTCCTTCAGCCGGCCGAAGCGAGACTACTGCCGCCGGCACGGCTACCTGCTGCTCGACGAGCGGCACTACGCGCCGGAGGACGCCCTGCCGCTCCACTGGTGGATGTACCCGCAGGCGGCGCGCTTCCGCAAGCTGCAGTACCTGGAGCAGCTGCTCCGCGCGCGTCTGCCAGCCCCCAAGTACTTCTTCTGGCTCGACGGCGACGCGTTGTTTGTGGACCAGAACCGCAGCTTACAAGCACAGCTGCGGATTGTGCGGCAAACCCTCGCAGCTAACGCCACCGAAGACCCGGTGTTCGTGCTCGTGGAGTCGCGCAAGCGCTACGGCCTCAACAACGGCGTGTGGCTCGTGCAGAACTCAGTGTTGGCGCACGCCGCCATTCTGGACATGTACAGCCAGCTCGTGGCTCTCGGCAGCCACGTCGCCGACCAGCTCAGCGTGGCTCGCTACTATCGGGAGCACGCGGACTTTGTGCGCGAGTCGACGTGGCTTGTGCCGGAAGAAAACGCGTCTTTGCTGCAGCGGTCGTGGGCGGCAGTGGACGAGCTCGACGTGTTTATCTTGCATTTGCCCGGCCAGACCATGGAACAGCGCCGCGAAAGGCTCGCGGCCTTTGGCCTGCTGTGCACGCAGCAGCAGTAAAAAAAATATTTTAAAAAAAATTCTGAAGAAGCGGGGGTGTGGAAAGGGATTTTTTAATCATCAACGCGCCAAGAAAGAAAAGGGGATACAGCGTACAGTAGAGGACCCGGCGGCCAAAGTACAAAATGCTATGAAGGCACCGAAAAAAGTTAGGAAAAAAACAATAGCCAAACAGGTAAGGCCATCGTTGACCTCTTCAGATACCGGTTTGTTCAAGAAGCAACGCGGTACACAACACAGGATCAGAAAGACTAACGCGATTATGCCCGCGGTCTTCGCTGGGTTAGGAAATTGTTGGGCAAAGCCCGTGAGCACCACCTCAGGGTAACACTCGGAGCCCGCCTGGCAGGTGGCAAAGATGTCCAGGTTGAATTCGCAGGGCTGCGCGTGGAGGTGGAAATCGAAAAGGGTAGTCTGGCCCGAAGAAGGCGTCAGCCGCAGCGGGGGGCACACCTTTGTCAGGTTTTTGTCACTGCTGGTACAATGGCAGCTGCACCAGAAGTGCGCGGGCTGGTCCGTTTTCAACTGCAGAGTGCCCTTGACCCAAGCCCCCCGGGGCACCTCCACGCGCAACAGCCGCTGTGGTGCGTTGGGCTCTGCCAGGCTGTTGTCGCGCCTAACCTGGGGAGAAAGGCTCTGACAGCTGTGCGAGTCCAACTCTCTTACTGCCATCCCCGCCGCTAGGCCCGCCCACAACAGCGCCGCCCAAACAGACATGTTAGTTTTGTCTTTTCTTTTCTTTTCTTGGAGGTAGAACATAAATGAAACGGTGTTGTAGGCCTTCTTTTGGGGGGCAGGACTGCGCCCTCTGGGAATGGAGAGTTGGGGGGACGGGAATGGAGAGTGGGGGGAACGGGAATGGAGAGTGGGCGAACGGGAATGGAGAGTGGGGGAACGGGAATGGAGAGTGGGGGAACGGGAATGGAGAGGACGGGGAGCGCCTAAGTGATTCCCATTCTCCCACTCTCCTCTCCCTTTACTTGTTTTCTCTTCTTCCATTTTTTTAAAATGTTTTTATACAGGGGGGGGCTAGGAGAGCGGCGGCGGAGAAAGCCCTAAAAAGTTCTTTGATTTTGTGGTGGTGGAGGGAGGGGGCTCTAAAGTCTTTTTTTTAGGTCAGCACAAGTTCCGCGCAGTGCGGGAGCAGAGCCCGCAACGTCGACAGCGCAGGAACGAGGGGCTCGGGAAAGAGGCTGTGGGGTAGGCTCAAGAACCGCAAATTTCGTAACCGCGGGAGGACCTCGTGCAGCAAGCGCCGGCTGTCCTGACCACAAGGCGAGGAGATTGTTAGTTCGCGCAGCCCGCGCGTCATGGTCAGCACCCTGCACACTTGCGACAACTGTAGTACACCTTCTTGCTCCACCACGATTGCAGTTAGGCCGGTTAATACAGTCAACCGGCCCAGCTGGCTCCAAACATCATCCTCGGTTTGTCGCGACGAGTGCGACCCCGGGGCGCAGAGGACGAGCCCGTTACTTCTTACGATCTTCAGCCGCCGTAGCTTGGGACAATCGACCACTACCGGAGCGTGGTCGTCAGAAATGCAGAATCGCAGAGATAACTCCTCCAGCGTCTGCGGCAGCGTTAGCCTGGTCCCAACCCTACAAAACCCCAGCTCTAGCCTACGGAGTTTGGTAGCCGACTCTATGACGGACAGCGGTCTCCCACAATGTGCTAACTTCAATTCCGTCAGTTTCGAGATTTGCCGCTGGATCACGGCCAGCTCGTCACGGGTGACAACAATGTTAAGCTCCAGCGCCGTACAAGCGGGCGCGGAGAATTCCCCGAGCCAGCCTAAGCTTGCTGGGGTCAAGCTTGCTAAACCCAAGGCTCGCAAGCTCGGCCAGTCAGTGGGCAGTCCGTTGCTCGGCGCGCAAGGCAGGCGCAGGCTCTCCAGGCGTGTCGCAAATTCGGCCAAACTCTCCCAGCTCCAGTCGTACTGGAGCTGTGGGCCTATGACCCGTATGTCTAGGTGTCGCAAACGACGCAGATTGTCCAAAAAGCCGCTGTCGGTCAGAGGAGACCTGCTTTTCAGGACGAGCGAGGTTAAGGTCCCGGGGAAGGCCAGGGCGCCCCCCCATAATTGAAACCCGAGCAGGCTGAGCTTGCGGAGGTGATTACAGCCAGCCAGCAGCTTCGTGAGTAAGCTAGGCACCAATTGGGGGGTATCTGAAAAATCCAGAGTCAACTCCTCTAGGCGCGGAGCCCACACAATCATTGGCTCCACGGGCGCGCTTACCTTTAGCTCTGGGTCGATCAGGACATCGATTGGGTTGGGCTGGAAAACCGACCTACTTGCCAAGTGCAGGCTGCGGAGCTCTTGCCCAAAGCCAGCCAGACGCCTAATAACGGCCAGGTCATCAGGGGCGCACCTCAGCTCTTGCAGTGACTTGGCGTTCCGTAAGTTGGATAACTGCTGCGAGCTTGCCCCCGCAGCATCAAAAATCGTGAGCTTTTGTACGCCCTGCAAGTGCGCTAGAATGCTCGCGCAGTCCCGCCGCACGCCGACCTCGCGCAACCACAAACCCCGTAGAGAACTGGCGCTGTCGAAGGCAATCTTGGGCAGGATAGCTTTCCAACTAGACCGACCTAAAGCGGATGGTTCTTCCCTGGCCTGCAGCAAGTCGTAGATGGACTGCAGATTTCGCACCGCTGCCTGAACCCGCTTGTTAGTACAACCCAAAACACACAAAGCCCAGCGTGCGTTAGGGTCTGCTAAAAGGATGATGAGCTCCAAGAGTTCTGGTATCTCGACGACCTTCAGAAAAAGTTCCGCAGCCTGCTTCGCAGGCTGAACGGAGGTTCGCTGTCGTTTGCTAGCCTCGCGCCCAGCTTCTGGGCAGCGGTGTCGGTGCATAGACTGTGGCACGCACTCCCCCGAGAAAAAGAGAAAAGATCACACAACCAACAATTTTCTTTCTTTCTTTAGGTACACAAAACGGTGTTGTAGGCCTTTTTTTTCGGCAGGACTGCGCCCTCCGGGAATGGAGAGTGGGGGAAATGGAGACTGGGGGGGCTCACCCACCGCCAGCGTCCCCCCCCCCCCCCCCCCCGTGCCTTTTTCTTTCTCTGTAAGCTTGTCTGGGTTTTCAATCCAAGCTGGAATTTATTTTAGATATATAATCTTCCACGTGTTCCCGGAACTTGTCGTCGCCCGTGTACAAACGACTTGCCCTCGCGGTCTGCAGGTCCAAGCGCAGCCTTTGGCGCACTTGCCCGGAAGGCATGCGCAGCAGCTCGTAGTGCCGGCCCGTGTTGTGGTGGTAATGCAAAAAGCGGAATATTAGGTACAACTCGGACGGGTCCAGGACCTGCAAGCCGGGAGAAACTCCGGCGTACACCTCTTGCAGCAGCCCGCCCGTCGCAGAGTCCCGATCATAGCCCAGGAGGTGTTTACAGGCATTGTCTGAAACGAGCATGGCCCTTAGCAAGGTGTACCTGAAGCTACGCCTCGCAGCAAACCAAGACCTGAGCAGCCATTTCAGGCCATGCCCGACGGTGCGCTGCGCTATCCTGGGCGACGACACAATCGTAGTGATCAGGCGTCCGCAGTGCTCGAAGTCCTCGTCATGGTCCAGGGCTACGACCAGAACGCTGTAACCTCGGTTGTCACAGAAGTTAGGATCCGCCCCACGGCCTAGGGCCCAGGCCACGTGCTCGGCCGGACCGCTAAGGGCCAGCCGCATCAGCAGCGTTGTGTCTCCGTTGTTTTCGCCCGTGAGGGGGGCGTCAACATGGACCCCCCACGTGTCTAGCACCGCGCTGACAATCTGGCTCGACGTGCCAAACCTGGCAAGTGCCCCCCAGGTATACCGGTTATGCAGGACCGGGCGCAGGCGGTGGACCTCTTTTCGCAGCTCAGAATCCCTGGCTAGTACTGTCGAAATCAGCGCGTGCAATGCCCGGAGGTGCCTCCCCCTGACCTCGTCATAGCACAACGGGTCCTGAGACTGCGTGACCACCTTGCGCAGCCGTTCATAAAGCTCGCCGGTTCTGGCCTCTTCCGGTGCCGTCCTGATTAGCTCGAGCACTTTTTGGAACTTGAGTTTCTCTCGGTCCAGCCTCTGCTCTATCAGCCACCGGTGGTATTCTTTTTCTTGGTCTAAAAGCACTTGCAATTGCTGCCGCTGTCGTGCGAGCCTGCTCTTGGCCGCGGTGTTGCCGCTGTCCCCGATGTTGGCGTGGCCCTTCAGGCCGCGCTCGAAAGCTATGAGCGCCTTTGAAATAGCCGGCAACACACGTTCGATCTTGCCTTCGTTGCCCGGCGTGAGCTCCAGTTCGCCTAACGCCGGCGTCTCCACGTTCAGCACGTACGTCCGCCCATCGAATTCGTACTCGCACGATTGGTTGACGTACCGCTCGTCGTCGGTCCATTGCATGGCCGCCAGCAAAAAAAAAGGATCCGGTGCTTTTTTGTTGTTGTTTTTGTACGTGAAATGGGGGGGCAACAAGAGAGAGCGGTTTTCTGTTTCTTTTGCTTCTTTTGGATGCCAGCACACCACCCCAGGGGGGAAAGGAAGGGGCCGCCGGCCCCTCTTCCTTTCCCCCCCTCCCCCCGGGCCAGAAAGCCGCCCCCCCCCCGCCCCCACCCTCCGTCTCGCACGTTGAAATGCTCCCGCTGATTTTGGGTTTTTTCAGAATTCTTGGTTCTTTTGCCCCCCCCCCCCCCCTGGCCACCCAAATTTCCGCACTCCCCTCCGTTGCAATGCAAATGTCGGGAATGTTGATGGTATTGATGTTTCCGTTCTGGATAGTTCCGTGGTTAAACTAACAGGAGACCAAACCATAGCAGGGGACAAAATATTTACTACTTATTTGGGTATAAAAGATTCAAATCCATTAAATACAGGGAAGTTATTCTTCAATTACAACAATAATACGGGTTCTATTTATTCATCAGATGTAGGTGGAGCAACGGGATATCCACTATCTATTGTCGGTTCGTCCATAACCCTCGCTTCTACCACGGGGAGTGGAATAACGTTGACGGGCAATGTTTTTGATTTTAACAGCACGACAGCAATAAGCGGACTTCCAGCACCATTCTATGACGGCGATGCTTCAACAAAAGCATATACTGATACGAAACTAGCAAAGGATGGCACAACGGCTATGACGGGCAGTTTAAATATGGGAGGATTTGCGATTACAAATGTTGGTAATGTTGATGGTGTTGATGTTTCAGGTCAATTTCCTTCCCTAGCCGTTCCAACTCTTCAAGTTGTTGCTCGTCTTTGCTTTTTTCTTTTTAATTTTCCATCTTATATAATAGCGGATATAAAAAATGCCACACGAAAAACCATTTTTTGCGTATTATAACGAAATTAGACGCGAACATAAGTATTTGTTGGATGAAGCAGACCAATTTTGGATTGATGACGTTAATGAAGGTATTAATAATCAAGCCCGCGAGAGGCTTAGAGCGGATAGATTGTTGGATGCTTCAACAAAGAGGGGGAATACTATGGAGGATTTAAAAGACAAGATTAGTGCGTTGGACAATAAGCAAAGTATTTATGTAAATATGAATTACAATGAACTGAAAGCACACCTCCAAGATGACGGCGTTGATATGAAAGAATTTGAAAGAAAACACGGAACTGCCCCCATGAACGAACAAATGATTGAAATGCGAAAATTGGCAATGGCTACCGATAAATATGATATAGCGCACATAGAAGACAATATCCAGCAAATGAAGCGTGATATAGCGCAATTGGTAAAACAAGAATATAAAGAAGAAGACTTAAAACGATTAACCGATAAGGGCTTAACGTATATGAAAAACAAAGGCAAAGCGGACAAAACTCGCGTAATACGAAGAGAGGATAGAAAGCAAGCGGAGCAGGAATATGAGGAATGGAAAGAAAACCGAGAAGAGTGGGAGAGAAAACACCCAGATGATGCTTTAATAGAAGCACAGATAGGCGACGAACACGAGATGCTTGTGCCACGAATAGGCGATGACCCCCGAAGTGTAGAAAGATTTGTTAATGCTATTATTAGAAGCATTCAAGAGATAATTATGAGTCCCAGACTTAATAGATTACTTAACCTTGCTACGGGTGTTGGGCGATATGGTGTGAGAAGGCTAGCGTGGGGGCAGATATTGAGATTAATTGCCAACAATCCACAACTACGTGCGATGAATGTTGGATTACTTGGAAGAAGAAGAGCAGATGCTCTCAATACCTTTTTGCTGGCACTAGCAAGAAATGAAGTGCCAGAGGGTTTGCCTCCGCCTAATAATCCTCGTTTAATCGCAAGCGGACAGCAAAAAATAGGTGATTATGTATTAAGAGAATATGCGAGCAGATTAGCCACTGGAATAATGTCTTTAAATGCGTGGGGCGCATTTAAAACAGGCGTAGAGACTATGACGGTTCTCGGTCTTGGAAAAACACTTAAAGAAATATATAGAACATGGTCTGCTCAACCAGATGCTCTCATTAAGTTGGAAGAAGAACGAATTCATACTGAGGGAAGTAATTATAATGGCGGGGGCACACGAGTGGAAAGCCGTCTTCAATTAGAAGATAGAGCTCGTGGCAAATTTCCTTACATTCTCCCAGCAGATGCTTTAGACTTAGTTGCTTTCGAACATGATTTATTGTATGCGTCAGGTGATAAGAATGTCCAAGACTTTGCCCATAAACGATATTTTGAAAGAATTACCAATATGAGTGATTATCTAACGAGTAATGGATTGGCTACGGCCGAAGTTGCCAAGAGTATTTTTGACAATTACAACTCAATGTTTTCAAAAGCGGATATATCTAGAATGGCCTTAGAAGCACAGGGGAGGGCACGCGGTGGAGTATCTTTTTGGGATGCGATGAAGTTTTGGAAAACTATCAAAACCACTCCTCCAGATGCAAAGTATAACGGATTTATAGGCGATGTAGATAAAGCATTGATGTCTATGATTGGTATCATGAAAAATGTGGGCAGTTTTGACAAGGATGCGACATTTAAAGTAAATAAAGTAGTGAATCCCGCTACATTTAATAAACAATATGCGGAACTCGTTGATGGTTTTAATAAAATGGTTAAATCGCAAGAAACAGCCGATGGTGTGAAAGGATATTCTTTTATTCAATTGGCGAATGAGACGACAATAAATAATTTTGTAGAAAAAATAAATACAATGAATCAAAAAAATACTTCGGCAGATATAGAGAAGGAAATAATTGTTGAGGTTAAGCCCACGCTAAATCAAACAGAAATGGTGGTAGCACCTATGGATTCAATCGGACTTGGTAATAACTTGGATATACTTCAAAATAAGACATCCCAAGTGAAGCATTTGAAAGGATTTGTTAATTTGCTAAAAAAGAAAACTGGAAAGAAATATCTTTGACATTGTCAGATTATGACAATCCTATTAGTGGATGGGAAAAGGCTATAAGGCAAGCATTAAACAAAGGTGCTAGTAAGTCAGATATAGCAGAGGTAGATGACGTATTGGATAAGAGAATCTATGAAGAAGTGAGGGGTAAATTGACACCAGAACAAATGAAGCAATTGGAGGATTTAGAATTGAAGGATTCAGAATTTGGAAAGGCGATACCAACACCAGCACCACAAACCATGCCACCGCAAACCATGCCACTGCAAACTCAACCATCAGCACCACAACCAACACCTGAACCAAAACCAATACCAGCACCGCAGACAACAGCATTTGTAGAGGAACCTGTTCAACCGCCACAGAATGATTTAAAAGAAGACCCAGATAATGCAACAACTAATGACCAAATGGTTGATAGCATGAGAAGTATTGATAAATTGGTTGATAAGATTATGGGAAAATCTCCCGCCGATGAAAGAGAAAATTTAATGGCACTTATTCGTTTTCTAATGCCAAGCGACCAAAATGGTGGAATTGGCACTTCGCAAACAAATCCACTTATTAAAGGCAACGAACAAAGACGCGATCGTGTGCTAGCAACTAAGCATGATTTTGAATTACTAGACAACACACTTTATAGCAACACAAATAACCACTTTATGGTGAATAAATACAATAGAGCAGTCATCCAGAATAGAATAAAAGAAAAAAGAGAGTTTCCAAAAATGAAACGAAAACTGACGAGAAACTTCTCAGCGGAAATCCCGCGACAAGTTCAAACTCGTCCAGAAAGAAAGGATTTTAAACCGCTCGTCAATCCTCCAAGTAATTATGCTTTTGGTAGTCCTTACTCTCCTTATTTCTATAATTATGCTTCACCACCCCAACCATTTGGCGCCGAATATGATGATTATAGATATAATCCAAACTATTTTCAAAACCCATAATATAAGATAACTTATAATATAAGAAAAGTTGATTTAAATTAAATCAACTTTAGATGCCTAAATCTATGCATAAAGGATTAATAGCAAACAAGTTGCCACGAAAAACACTTTTGAAGCAGAATCTGGAGAAGACCAACATAGAAAAAGCACACGAGGAATTTACTATTGACAGGCCAGTGATAACAGAGTTAGATATCAAAAAACCGCCCAAGTTTAACAATGACTTGGAAATACAACCAATTAAAACACAAAGAGACGGCGTTGAATTGCTCCCTATTTAAAAAGAAGGAATATTGCCAGCAATGGGAACTATGATTATATGTGCAAGCACTGGTGGGGGTAAATCAGTTATGATTTGTAATCTACTCGCCAAAAAGAACATGTTGAAAGGTTTTTATGATAGAATAGTAGTCTTTTGCTTAAGTCCGTGCCCGATTTTGGAGGACACTCTCAAGTTAAAAAAAGAAGACATAATCAAAGAGGATAAGCCTGAGTTAATGAGAGACATATTAACTAAACAAAAAGAACTGATTAAAACTAAAGGGTTTGAGAAGGCACCAAAGATATTATTGTTATTAGATGACATCGCGCAGAGTAAAACTTTTCTCAAATCAGAAGTGCTTACCGAGTTGTTTTTCGCTTCAACACATGCTAAAGTGTCAGTCTGGGTAGCAACTCAGAGTTATACACAACTTCCGCGAAGAATAAGAATTAATTGCCATTGGATGATTATTTTTAATGGAGTAAGGAGAAGCGAACTTGACAGACTGGCAGATGAATATGAAAGTCCTTTTCTCACTAAAAAAGAATTTTACAATATGGTTAAATATGCTACGGCAGAACCTTATTCATTTCTAGCAATTAACAATACGGCTAGTGATAGAACGACCCAGTTTAGAAAGAATTTCTCTACTATATTGCGATTAAATAAGGATAGAGATATGACAAACCTGTAAAAAATTAAATTAAATGGTTTTTTTTTCGCCATAATATATGACATGACGGAATCAACTAAATTATACAAGACTTGCTATCAACAAGCAATTGCTATTTGGTATAAACAAAATGCGCAAGGAAAATTCGTAACGATTCGCAAGGGATCGCCCGAATACTTAGCAGTGAAGAAGATAGAAGAGGATATTAAGAGTGGCAAGATTAAGTGTCAATTAAAACCAAAAGTAAGCAAAGGAAGTAAGAACAATGAACAGCAACTAGACCAAGTGCCAGATTAAGCATTGAAAAGAAAGGCGCCAGACATAGCATCGGCAAATAATTCATCTCCCGAACCAAACGCAAAACCTGTTGAAATGTCTCCAGCGCCTAAGGTTGAACAATCCCTACCAAAATCTGTTAATCCCACTCCTGTTGCTGTGCCAAAACAAACTACCACAACACCAGCAAGCAAGATAGAAGCAATAGAAGATGCTTCTAAGGAAACTCCTCCACCAACTAAGGAAGTTGCTCAAACTAGCGACGTTGACGTAAATCAAGCCATAGCGGATTTAAAGAAAATGAAAGAGGAAAGAATTACGCACAAGAATTTACAAATTATGAAAAAAATAATTAACGCTAACTGATAAAATAATATATTATGCGGATATTTATATATTCGCATTTTTATAATGATTAAAAACTTGAGTGCTTCAACTCGTCTGCCGATTGGCTTTATCAACAAACTCAACGAAGCAAACCGACCCGCGAGTGATGGATTTCAACTAAACCAATTTGAATTGTGGAGTAGTCATGGTGCTCCATTAGTTAATCAACCATTAACCGAATTTGGCGACCTTGTCTCACATGAGAAGAGCACCATTCAAAACACATTAACAGACTTTTCTGATAACAAAGAAAATGGAGATGTTGTTGATTTGGACACTGCTGTCAGCAATTTGGCTTATTTGAAGAAAGCGGTTCAAAATGCTGAGGCAAGAGAGTTTCAATTGACTTCACCACAAGACACAAGACTTGACAACATACAAAAATCAGTTGATATTATTAAACAATCCGTTTCAGGTGAATAAATAATTATTTTTGATTTCTATCCCAGGACTTGGAAAGGGTCATACCCGGGAACACCATCGCTCAATACACTAGCGATCCCCGTATACGGTGTAGTATCATCGTCGATCGACCTTTCGCACTCGTATGTTGCGATCGAATGCCAAGTTATATCACTGAGTCTTTTTAATATTCATATTGATAACTGATGATGCATGATCAAATCATGATACGCCGTGGGCAATCAATCAGTTTATTTGAGACGCATAAAGAAAAATAGTTTTTTTGTCACTGCCTTCGTCGTCTGGCGCGGATTTCTTTGCCTGGTGGAGGACCACCAACAAAAGTCAGATCGAACTTTGACTGTTCGAGAATGTCCCAGATCTTATTAGGGATTCCGCCCAACGATAATTCAAAAGGGACATCAAGCACTCCTCTTGGCAGTGTCTGAATGGTCCACGCAGTGTAATCCTTGTCTCTGGGAGTAATTGTATCATCCCATGTCTCGAGACTTTTTGCGTCTTTATATACTGGCAGATAATGTCTTGCCTTTGGAACCTCAACCGGGTCCATACTTCTCCAGAACTGGAGTATCGGTTGTACTATCTTTGCGGCTGATGATATTTTGAGTGTCCGTGTGACACGCATCTGTCGTGGGACCGCCACGACCAGCATCAAGTATAAGTCTGAGAGAGTGTCATCAGCGACATGTTGTTCCGCTGGTCTCATCAGATAGAAAAACATTTTTCACCCATGCGATGGTTGCTATCGCATCGCCTTCCTTCCATCGCTCATGGACAATCTCAACGTTGCCCGCGTTTGGGTCAGTGTCCGTCCCCTCCTCCTCCTGGTGGACGTCCTTTGATCTCATCGACCTCATCGCCTTCCTCGGTTGGTCGTTGATAAGATCATTCCGCGCTCTCCTTAGCTGCGCCTCTGTGATCTTCTCCTTCTTTCCGCTATGCTCTCGCGGAGACTTGGACTGAGTCCCCACCGCGCTTATGCGGTCAGTCTTCTCCTTGCTGTCCACCTCACTCTCCTCCTTCTCAGCTATCGGTGCCCGATAAGCATCGTCTTGGTCTATGCCAGCCTCCTTGTGGATGGGCGGCACCTCTTTGAAATCATCCTTCATCCGTTTTAACGCCTCCTCAACGGATTCATCTTCCAGTAAGAAGGGATCATACTTAATCAGCCTTCTTACATTCACAATTTGCACCTTCCCTCTACCCCTGAGCTTGTAATTCAGAGGTCCCGTCTGTTCCATAATCTGATAAGGTCCTTTCCAGTGAGTGAACAGCTTAGAGCTGACTCCCTTCGGGACTTGAGGATGGTACAATAGTACAATATCCCCGACCTGGAACTTGATCTGATCCAAGTGCGCTTGTCGCACCCCTTCAGCATCAGTCTTTCGGCGCTCCGCCTCTCTATGCGCCCTGACTATTTGTTCCGCCTCCATCTTCACTCTAAGTCTCATCCCAAACAACTCATCCGCATCCGCCCAAGTGTCTTTTGGGTGAACGAGCGAAGTCGGGATATCAGGCTCACGCCCATATACTAACTGATATGGCGAGATTGAGCTCTTCGAGCCTCCTAACGCCGTAGAGGGTAGACAGTTCATTGCAAACGCAAATGATGGTGCTGCCTCGACCCATGCTCTTTGATTCTCCTTCTTCGTGCAATACATCTTTAGCGAGGCTTTGAGGGGTCTGTGTACCCGCTCGATTTTCCCATTCGCTCGCGGGTTATAGGCAGTAACATATTGCCATTTCATCCCGTAATACTTAGATAGTTTGTCGATGACCTCGTTATTAAAGTCCGAGCCTCGATCAGAACCTATCTTTCTTGGTACTCCGATCTGTGAGATGATCCTATCGATCAGCGCCTCGGCCGTCGTCTTGCCGGTAACATCTTTGACAGGGATGATCCACACATAGTTGGTGGCTCTGTCAATAGCCGTAAGGAGGTATTTGTAACCATCCTTCGATTCTGGGAAAGGTCCCACATGATCAATGTGTATAAACTCAAACATCCCCGCATGAAGAGGAAATTCGCCAATCAGGCCGAAATTTGCCTTCAGTGGTGTTTTGTTTATCTTGCACGGGATGCATGCATCCACCGCCTGATCTATCTCCTCCATCTTCTTCCACCAGAATCGCCTCGCTACGAACATATGAGTTCGTTGTCGACCCGGATGCGCCAAAAGTGGGCAATTGTGGGCTGCGACAAATATAAATCGTCTCAGACTCTCCGGTACCCAAAGGGTCCATTTGTCCGGCTGTGACGCATAGCGACCGTGAAGGCCCTTGTACCACAGGAGACCATCTCTCCATCCCATCTCCTTCATCTGATCTTTGATCGCTTTCGTCATCCGTAGCTCATCCGGGTTCTGATATAACTGTATCAGTTCTTTAAACTCCGGATCTTGAGCCTGTTGTTGCCTCCATGCGGTAGGCGAGGCTATATGGATAGTACCATCTTCTAGCCGTACCCCGATTCTTTCCGGGTCATCGTCTAGGTCACTTCTCCGCTCTTGAGGAGGCTCCGCATAAACTTCCTGCGTCTCCTCTTCCTCTCTTATGTTCGCCTTCGCATTCTCATATACCTCATAGGACCACTCAGCGTCCTCCTGGGTATGTAGCTCACAACATATCCCGTGATCCGGGCCTTGTGGACTGTACCGTAGACCTGTGCGGTCATATCGGACTCCACTCGCCATCTCCATCGCCTCAATGTGGCTGACCTCATACACCTTGTCAGTGGACAAGTCTTCCATCTCCACCGTGGACACCAACGCCGATACTTCTGAGTTAAACTCTAGCCTAGAGAGGCTATCAGCGACCACATTTCGCTTTCCCGGTAGATGGACCATTGTAAAATCGAAACAAGACAAGAACGCTTGCCACCGCGCCAGCCGTCCCGTCTGTTCATGATTCATCAACCATAACAGGTTATGATGATCAGTTCTGACAGTAAATTGAGGTCCTCCCCACAAATACTCTCTGAGCCTCTTGAGGGCCCATACTACCGCCAACGCCTCTCTTTGCCTTGTGCAATAGTTTCTCTCCGCCGCACACAACTTCCTACTAATAAACATGATTGGGCGTAATTTCTTCTCCTCATCCTCTTGTTGTAATACAGCCCCAATCGCAAACTTAGATGCGTCTGTATCGACTACGAGTTGTTTCGTAAAGTCGGGCATCGTTAACACCAGTCCTCCGTCTTTCGGGTCTTTGTAAATGAGATCTTTGAGCGCATGAAACGCTTGCAAAGCCTCTTCGTCCCACTTCTCAAAGTCTCCAAAATCTATCATTTTCTCCACGGAAGCAGGAGCTGGTGGGGTCAAATATGTCGGAGGGTGTGTCTTTGCACCACTCACTTTTGCTTTCATTCTTTCCAGTCTCATCGTCTTCTCGGTGTCCTCATTCTCTTTCGCCTTCTTCTTCTCAGATATCACCAGCTTTTGAGCATGAGTGATAAAGGCCACCAATTCAGAAGCAGATCTGAGAAAATTATATTTCTCCACATATTGGTCAACACCTGCTTTGTTGGCGACCGGTGGTGCGTTACTAAGTGAT
>WBZZ01001101.1:87500-100961 GCA_019918135.1 Paulinella micropora | reverse complement strand
CTTGGGCGCAGGTTCAGGGACAGGGAACGTGTCCGAAGGCTTATTCGCATCCATCTGCGTGGGGAAGCGGCGGTCCGGAAGGAGGAAGCTGCGACGGGATATCGCGTCTTGCCTCTGCATGAAGAATGTGTCGATGATGTGCAGGTGGTGTCTTCGGAATTGGCTGCCGATGCACCTAAGTGTGTGTCTGAGTGTGCTGATGTGCATGTGGTGCCCCTGCATTCGGCGGCCAGTGCAGTGGGGGACCAACCTGCGCAAGCACCTGCAGAGGGAGGCAGCACGAGGGCGGAAGCCAAGCGCGGCCGTCGGGTCCGGAAACGAGCCAAGAAGCACCGCTCCAAGCAGTTCGATACCGGCTTCAAGCTACTCGTCGCGAGTCACAACTGGCAGGGTAAAACGGGATACGACAACGTAGGCACGGCGGAATGGGCATCATTCTACAAGCACGAGGGCTGGCTAGTCATCGGGGCTCAGGAGCACCGCATGGGCAAGAAGCAACTTTCCAAATGCAGCCTGGATGGATTCCGGATTTTTGGAAAACCTGCGGAGGTCAGCGAGAAAAATCGCTGCAAGGGTGGGGTTCTATTCGCGGTGGCTAACTTCCTTGGTCCGTATTGCAACCTGGTGTCAGCCCCCGTCGACCACCGGCAGCAAGTGTGGCTGCGTATCGCCTCGGGTGTTACCGGCGCTCAGGATATCTATGTGGGCAACGGCTACTTTCCCCAGGAAACGCAGGAAGAAGAGTCGTCAGAGGCGTATGCGGCCTGGCAGGCAGCTATAGCTTTTTTTGGAGCCAAAGGTCTTGTGGTCACGGTGGCGGATGCCAACGCGAAGCTCGGGCCGGCATGCAGCCGAAAAGAGGAGGGCATCGTCGGTCAGCACGGGGAGGTCGATGATAAGGGAGCACCGGTACGTTCGGAGAACGGCAAGAGACTCGCGGCTGTCCTCGTCGCTACGGGCCTGCGAAATCTGAGCGGCTTCTCGTGCCCAGTGGAAGGGTCCTACTGGTGGTCCCGGCGTGAGCAGCGCGGCATGGGCACAGGCAAGCACCTCCTCGATTACATCTGCGCGTCGCCTGGCTTGGCATCTGGAGCAAAGTTCGGAGTATGCGAAGATGATCTTGATACGGACCACAAGGCAGTATGGGCCGAACTGACGTGGAGCGGCCAGCGCCGGCCAAAGCGGGCTGCGAAACCTTACAGGTCCTTTCGTGTTGATAAGCTTATTGGTGCTGGTGTCTCGGGTAATGATCACGCTGCGAAGCAAGCGCTGGATTATCTACGCGACAAGTTCGATGACGTATTCCAGCATTGCCTACAGAAGCTTGGAGTGCATCAGCTGCCTGAGCTTGACCTATCGGGTGGTGCCGACAGCCAACGGGTGGTAGATGACGTCACCGAGCGAGTGGCGCAGTCCTTCCGAATGGCGGCGCACCGGGTCCTTGGCTCCAGATGTATACGACCCCGTTTCACCAACAATTGGTTCGACGGGGAGCTAAAGGAGCTCATTCAGCAGCGCCGGGAGGCCTACGCAGCATACAGGAGGGATGAATCGAATGCGGAAGCCCGTCTGAATTGGCTACGGCTCCGCAAGCAAATTCGGAAGGCAACTCGGGCCAAGAAGTCCGCCTCCTTCAAGCAAGTGCAGGAAGAAGCGGTCAAATGTCAACGCGAGCAATCCTCAAAGCGCTTTTGGCTACTCGCGAAGCGGCTTGGCGGGGCACGCAGAACGAAGGTCTCCGCGCCGGTGCAAAGGGAGGATGGCTCACTGGCGTGTACGCTGCCGGAAAAGGTCGCTCGGTGGGAGGAATTTCGGAAAAATTCGGTGAAGCCACGGGAAAATCCGGCAAGTGCGGCTGTTGTGGTGGAGTGCTGTGCAGAAGCAGGCTCGCTGGAGTGGGAGGAAGCCGAAGCTAAGCGGCAGTTCCACTGGAACGATCGCTTCAGAGATGAGGTGGCCCGGGCTATGAAGGAGCACGAAGTAGGTGAAGACACTTGCGAAGAGCTGGACAAGCCGTTCACGCAAGAGGAGGTCCTTGCAAGGCAACGTGCCCTGAATAACCACAAAGCTTGTGGCGAGGACAAAGTGAAGAACGAGATGCTCAAGTATGGCGGCGCCTACATCAATGGCTACTTAACGCAGTACTTCAACTGGATTCGAGAAGCCGAGAGGACTCCAAAAGCTTGGGGCAAGGGAATCATCGTCAATATCCCCAAGGGTGGGGATCCTACGGATCCTGACAACTGGAGGGATATCTCGATTATTAGTTGCCTTGGTAAGCTGTATCTGTCCTTATTAGCTACTCGTCTAACGCTCTTCGTGGATGGCCCGGATAAGCTACGTCCAGAGCAGGGAGGCTTCCGCCCGGGGCGTCGCACTACGGATCAGGTCTTTACCCTTTGGCAGAGGTTGAAGGGGCGTCAGCAGCAGAAGCGGGAGTCGCATGTCCTGTTCGTCGATCTACGCAAGGCTTTCCCGTCTGTTTGGAGAGATGGCCTATTTGAGAGGCTCTGGAAGCTGGGTGTAAGGGGCAAGTTCTGGCGCACGCTACGCAGGTGCTACGAGCAGACTTCGTCGCAAGTGCTAGTTGATGGAGCACTCACCCCCGAAGTACTGGAGGGTGTAGGCGTCCAGCAGGGGTCCCCTCTCTCTCCCACACTCTTCAACGTCTTTATGGATGAGCTGTGTGATCGGCTGGCGAGTGCCCTCAAGATCACGGATGTGAAGCGGCTGAACGACATCAAGGCACTTCTATACGCGGACGACGTGGCCCTCATCGCTCACAGTCGCACCGAGCTCCAGAAGATGGTCAATGTTGTGGCCAAGTTCGCGGAAGATTACCGGCTGGAAGTCAACTTGAAGCCCGGCAAGACGGAAATCATGCCCATTTACACGTCGAGCAAGGCGAAACGACCAAGTATCAGGGAGCGAGGTGAGCCCGTGGTGTGGTTTCGCGGCCAGAAGCTTTGTGTCACCAGTCAGTACAAGTACCTGGGAGTGGTTATCACCGACGACCTGAAGTGGAAGGAGCAGGCCCTGCGGGCTACGCGTGTCACTGAAGTCGCCACCGCAGGTTGGTACTCTTTGTGGTGTGCAGGTGAGATACCAGCTAGGTATCGTCTCATGTGCTGGAATCAACTTGTGGGGGCCAAGCTGAAGTACGCCTTCGATGTCTGGCGTGCCCCCGTATCGCAGCTCACCAAGCTGGAGGCAGCAATGCTGCGCCCCATGAGGATGATTCTCGGCATCAGCCCTAAGACAAGCAAGTGGATTACACTCTTTCTGGCGCGCTCTTTGAGTGCGGAGCGTTTGCGGCGGGCGGCGCAACTGAAGTTCTATGGACGGCTGCGTGTTCTACCGGAGAAGCGATTTCCTGTCATCGCATCTCAAGTCAAATCCGACTGGACTGCGGAGGCCGAAGGCGCTATCAGGGACTCAATGGATCTACAACAAGGGCTTCAGGAGCTCCTAAATAGCTCAGAGAAGGACCTCGAAGGTTGGAGTTCGACTGTGGACAAGTGGGCCCTTCAGCAGGACGTCAAGATGGTGCAGCAACTGATGTGGGACAAGCGAGAGGCAGGCAGCGATCTTACTGATGGCCTGCGAGTCATCCTAAGACAAGTCTTTGGAACTAAGGAGTTCCCAATATGGGTAGCCCTTGATGATGCGCATTATAATCTGCGTCGGAGAAGGTTGCTCAGCTGCAACAACCGCCTTCGGTTGTACCGCAGCAAGTTGGTCAGTGGCATGTCCCCTCGCTGCTTCTGTTGTCATGATGATGTCAATGAATCCCTTGCGCACTTCTTATGGGATTGCCCCATGCATGAGGGGAGACGTAAGCAGCTGTTGCTGAGTATGCAGAGGCTCGGTGGCATGGCTTTGGGGGTGCTGAGGGGGATGGAGGGAGTGAGGAGGGTGGTGAGGTCGTAGGTGGTGAGGTTGTGGTGGAGGATGTGTTGCTTGGGCGGGAGCGGGAGGGCTCTGTGCGGCAGGGTTGGGATGATATGTCGCCTGTGGATCAATCACGATTGTTTTGTAAGCTTTTTCAGGGGAAGTCGCGCTTCCGCAGTAACTTTAGGCTTGCTGCGTTGTTAGGGGTTACAGCGTTGCGTCCCCTCCAAAGTTGGATGTGTTGTTTGGATCATATGTGTCTGAGTGTTGGTCTGCTAGGGAGGGTAAAAGGGAGGAGCTTGGGGTGGAGGATGGGGGCGAGGAGGTGATTGACCTCACTGAGGTTCCATCAGCTTCTGTCCCACCCTCTCCCCCAAGTGACGTTGATGTTGCGCGGCGCGGCGTCCGCGCAGTGTGGACGTCCTGGCTAGAGAGAGGGGTTCGGGAGCGCAGCGTAGTGTCTCCGAGTTCTTCTCTTCAGCTAACACCCTCGCATCTAGCTCTTCATGCACTTCACAGCCCCCATCTGCCCCTGCTGTTGCTGCTATGTCTGTTTGGTGTTCTGACAATGCGTTGGGATCGGCTGACCCCGGTGACCCAATGGAGGCACATGTCCAGGATCTGGATCTGATGCTATAGTCTGAGGAAGCCTATTATTATTATTATTATTATTATTATTATTCTGCCTTGGAGTGTTGACTGTGACATATTTGAGGGAAATCCCGATGAAAAAACCTAGTCACACTTGCTAAACAGAGTTCCCAATGGCCTCAAGGCGTTAAACTGTGACGCCAACTCATAACCCTTTGGTGGTAGATGCTGGGGAGGAGGGTCGTTGCGCGCGTAAAAGATCTTAAACTCCGCATATGCTGGTTGATAGCCCAGGACCCAGCAGACACCAGATTGTTATGGGTGGGGTTTCGAGGCAGCTGTAGCAACCGCGCTTGGTGTATGCACTTGCACATTCGGTGACGTCTTGCAAGAGGTTGCTGGGACTGCGGAATAACCTCGGCTTAGTGCAGTCTTGCCCTCAGGAGCTCCATCGGTGGCCCCGATCATCAGGCGAGAGACTGACACGGGGGGGTGGAGGACCTCGAACAAGGGTATTGGAGGCTTATGTCCGTTGAGGATATGCCATTAGCTGCATCAGTACGCCTCAGATATAGTAAATCTGCCTTGGAGTGTTGACTGTGACATATTTGAGGGAAATCCCGATGAAAAAACCTAGTCACACTTGCTAAACAGAGTTCCAGCCCAATGGCCTCAAGGCGTTAAACTGGGACGCCAACTCATAACCCTTTGGTGGTAGATGCTGGGGAGGAGGGTCGTTGCGCGCGTAAAAGATCTTAAACTCCGCATATGCTGGTTGATAGCCCAGGACCCAGCAGACACCAGATTGTTACGGGTGGGGTTTCGAGGCAGCTCTAGCAACCGCGCTTGGTGTATGCACTTGCACATTCGGTGACGTCTTGCAAGAGGTTGCTGGGACTGCGGAATAACCTCGGCTTAGTGCAGTCTTGCCCTCAGGAGCTCCATCGGTGGCCCCGATCATCAGGCGAGAGACTGACAAGGGGGGTGGAGGACCTCGAACAAGGGTATTGGAGGCTTATGTCCGTTGAGGATATGCCATTAGCTGCATCAGTACGCCTCAGATATAGTAAATAGTATTATTATTATTATTATTATTGTCACTACTACTATTATTATTACTATTACTATTACTATTACTATTACTATTATTATTATTATTATTATTATTATTATTATTATTAAATCTGCCTTGGAGTGTTGACTGTGACATATTTGAGGGAAATCCCGATGAAAAAACCTAGTCACACTTGCTAAACAGAGTTCCAGCCTAATGGCCTCAAGGCGTTAAACTGTGACGCCAACTCATAACCCTTTGGTGGTAGATGCTGGGGAGGAGGGTCGTTGCGCGCGTAAAAGATCTTAAACTCCGCATATGCTGGTTGATAGCCCAGGACCCAGCAGACACCAGATTGTTATGGGTGGGGTTTCGAGGCAGCTGTAGCAACCGCGCTTGGTGTATGCACTTGCACATTCGGTGACGTCTTGCAAGAGGTTGCTGGGACTGCGGAATAACCTCGGCTTAGTGCAGTCTTGCCCTCAGGAGCTCCATCGGTGGCCCCGATCATCAGGCGAGAGACTGACACGGGGGGGTGGAGGACCTCGAACAAGGGTATTGGAGGCTTATGTCCGTTGAGGATATGCCATTAGCTGCATCAGTACGCCTCAGATATAGTATTATTATTATTATTATTATTACCATCAGGTGGCTCGGGTAGCCGTCGTGGAAAGGTTTGGACAAGGCCCGTTATTATTGTTATTATTGTTATTATTGTTATTATTGTTATTATTGCTACGACTGTCAGGTGGCTCCGGAAGCCGTCGCGGACCGGTTTGGACAGGCCAGGCACTAGGCAAGGTCATCATCTCTATGTATGTCTGTATGTACGTATGTATGTATGTATGTATGTATGTATGTATGTATGTATGTATGTATGTATGTATGTGTGTGTGTATGTATTTACTAATGTATGTTTGTATATATGTATGTAAAAGTATAGCATGAATATTGTATAATATATAATATAGATATAGATACAGCATAGATATGCTATTGGAAAGGCCAAGCGCATGGGCAGGTAGCTGTCAGTCTATCTGCATGTATGTATGTATGTATGTATGTATGTAGAAAACTATACTCGACTATCCAATCCTGCACGATGTGTGGGCAGGTGACTGTTGCGTTGTGGCCGTGTGGTTTGCGCGTCTGGAAAGGACAACGACTAAGATTGCAGGTCACACTGCCCTACGCTTCTATTGAAGTTAGGGCTACGAATAGGGTTAGGGTTAGGGTTAGGGTTAGGGTTTGGGTTAGGTTTGGGTTTGGGTTTGAATTAGGGTTAGGGTCAAGGGTTGGGTTTGGGTTTGGATTATGGTTAGGGTTAGGGTTAGGGTTAGGGTTAGGGTTAGGTCTGGGTCTCGTTTAGGGTTAGGGATAGGGTTAGGGCTGGGGTTGGGGTAAGAGCTAGGGTTAGGGTTAGGGTAGAAAAAGGCCAACGACTAAGATTGCAGGTCCAACTGCATTCCCAATCAACAATCAGAAAATGGGCCGAAGTACCTCAAACAGCGCACTTTATGCACTTAATTAGATCCCGGACGGGTTGTTTTGAAATTCAGGACTTCGCTTCAGCTAATGAACTTGTCATCGCTCTCGCTTGCCTTCTTGAGGCATCAAATTATTCATATTACTACCTATTCTTAGTTGTTGCTTAGCTTGTTAACTCGTGCTTGCTGTTGCTTAGCGTAGGTATTAGTGCGCATAAATATCCATCTAAGTCGCATTTGTGCATTTCTGTACGCTGGTATGTATTTGCTGCGAGCAGGTGTGTTCCGGGGCGCACCCTCGCTGGATGCGCAATCTGGGACACGCCGAAGACATATTGGCCACAACACGCACCCAGGCTGTATGCAATATTTCAATGCTTATTTTTATATGGATAACTATGTGCAAGCATGTATGCATGAGTGTATGTCATTTGGTGCACGCCGAAGATATCTTAGCAACAGCACGCACACAGGCAGTATGCAATCTTTATTGTAATATTATGTAGATTATCTGCAAGCATGTGTGCACGAGTCTGTGTCGTTTGGGGCACTTACAAACAAGACGCACACGGCCCGTATGCAATATTCATTGGAACATCGCATGTGGCAATATTTGTTTTAAAAAATATGTACAAGTATGTATGCATGAGTCTATGTCATTTGGGTCACACTGTTTAGCCACAAAACGCACCTAGCCCGTCTGCAGTATTTATTGCAAGTAATATTTATTACATGTCATGTATTCATTATGTCATTTGGGTCATGCTGAAGGCATCTCAGTCCCGAAACCCACCAAGCCCGTATGCAATATTCATTCTAAGTAACATTTATTACATAGAAGCATGCATGCACGCACGAGTCTATACGTCATTTGCATCACGCTGAAGGCATCTCAGCCACAACATTCGTTTAACTCGAACGCAATATTTGTTTTGATATCATGTATGCATGAGTCTATGGGTCTGTCCATGCACGTATGTATGTAGATGTATTTGCATGGATGTATGAGTCTGAGTGTACGTCCAACCCGCACACACACCCCGACCTATTCATATGCATATTTGTATGTATGTATGTATGTATGTATGTATGTATGTATGTATGTACGTATGTACGTATGTACGTATGTATGGGTGTGTTGTGTTGGCTGTAGGCTGAAGTGACCATCTTCCACGGTGCTGACACATTCCTTTGCTTACCTCTATTTTCTCAGCAATAGTGCTCGCTCAAGCCCACTGCAAAAAGCCATCATCGTCAAGGCCCATTCGACACTAGCCTGAACTTTGGGGTGTGTTGGGTGCGAGAGAGCCAGTCCAGGCAAGCCAGAGCAGTGTAGGTGAGAGAAAAAGAAGTGATCATGACAGCCAGACACCAGCCTGTGAACAAAGCAGCAGCAGCAGCAACAACAACAGCAACAACAACAACAACAACAACAACAACAACAGCAACAGCTGGCATAGTGGCGTGAAGAGAGCCTGCCACAACGCTGACTGCAGTCTCGTCTTGCTGACGACAATTTGAAGCAGCGAAGTCGCTCAACTTGGCACGCATGTTCTCAGTCTATGTTAGTGCAACGGCCATAGGCCATCGTTTGAAGGCTCAGCTTCAGAGCTTTCAAACCAAGTGCTCAGCAGGTTTATTTCGTAGATATTGATCGAAAAAATGAGACCTCGGTTGGTCGATTTCGACCGTTTTGAAGATTGCTAGTGATAGCTCATACCCGCAATGTTGTGAGACAGCGCAGACCGTCCGAACTTTGTCTCTTTCCTTTATCGGAAACTGCAACTATTTATTTCAAGTTATCATCATTCATCATCAATGTCTGAACCATACTAATACGTGGGTCCTTCCTCTCAGCTCATACAATGAGTTCCAAACGCTAGGGGGGTTTGGAACCGCCGGAAACCTCAGTGTAGTGTGTTGGACATTTAGAACATTTAATATTATAGAATATTAATACTTGCCTCTCGTAGAGCTGAGTGGGAAGCAAATGAGATAAAATGGCAGAGGTTTTTGTTTAGTTATATATATAAACATTTTGTGCAACGTCACGACGCAGATTAGGGAACAGAGCAATAGTGTACTTCAAGGTCAGTAGCCCTGCTCCCTCCCTTGCGAGCGTAAAAACTGAACTTTAAAACTGCGTGTGTGGTCAGTGCAGACTTTGCAGCAGAGTCCTTCAACACTGGTATTGTACTATCAATTGGTAAATATTAATACATTTAGCTATCACGATAAACATGGAAAAATGGCAAAACGCAAACCGCACCGAAAAAACTCCGCGGTGATGTGTACTACAACTTGAAGTTTTAATGTAGTATTGATAACATAAAATTCAACAGACGGTGAAAGTATTAATAAAAGGCGGGTAAGATAATATCAGTCGTCATCATCAATAAAAACTCAAACGGGTGACTTTCAACCACCCAACTTGATGATGACTGGAGGTAAATTGTCATACTCGGGGCGGGGGCACGGCTCATGGTAGAGGTTTGGAGTCAGACTGATCAGCTGGGGCCATGCGTGCTTATCTGATCCACCGTTTACTTCATTTAATCCGAGTCCGGTACGTCAGTAGTAATACTATATTGAAAATGTAGCACACCCATCACCGTTTTTTCCGTGCTGTTTTCAGTTTTTCTGTTTTTCCACCGTGCCCCCTGCCCCGTTTATCGTGACGGACGCCGGGTCAAAAGTATTAATAATTACCAATTTACCAGTGTTGAAGCGGACTCTATTGCAAACTTGAAGTCTGCACTGACTCACTGGCAACACACACGTATTTTTCATTTTTTACACTCGCAAGGGAGGGAGCTGGGCAATTTAGAAGCACACCATGGCTCGGTCCCCTAATCAGAGTCTCTCACGTTGCACAAACTTGAACGGTTTGTAGTAGAAGTTAATATAAATACTACTACTGAAATGAAAATATATACTTGCCCTACTACCCGGCGGTGGCGATAAGTGGGAAACGTAAAAGAAAATGGAAGTGGTATCAAGAGATATTTTATAGTATTCGTGACAAAAGAGAAAACTTCAGTCAGTGGGTGGGAGAAAAACTTCAAAAGGACAGTTTCAAGTCATGCCCAAGAGATCCCGTGCAGTTTAGTTAGCGTTAAGTTGAATGTCTTTATTAAGCTTGTTTATGATTTTTATATTCAGTACTCATTTATTTATTTGTTTGTTTATTTATCATAAGTTTATTTTTTTATTTATTTTTACGCAAGCATTTTGTTAATAAAATACTTGCCACTCTAAAAGTTGAGAGGGAAGCAGAAGATTTTATTTGATAGTATTTATTTATTTATTTATTTATTTATTTACTTACTTATTTACTTATTTACTTACTTATCTATATCTATTTATTCATTTCTTTCTTTATTTATTTATTTATTTATTTATGTACCAATATTTATTTATTTATTTATTTATTTATTTATTTATTTGTTTGTTTATTTATTTATTTATTTACTTACTTACTTACGTAAGTTAAGATTATTATTACTATTATTATTATTATTATTATTATTATTATTATTATTATTATTATTATCATTATTATTATTATTATTATTATTATTATTATTATTATTAACGCAAACACTTTTATAATACACTACTTGCCACTTGTAGGAATAAGTGGGAAGCGTAACAGTAAAATGGAAGTGGTATCAAGAGATACAAAAGATGAAAAGGAAGCGTTAAAAAAAAAAGAAAAAAAAAAAAGAAAAGAAAGAAGGGGGAAAACCTAAAAGGAAAGAGGGTCAGGGAGAAAGATGGTAAGGGAACAAAGGAATGGGTAAACAGGGAAGGAAACAAGACAAAAATAAAAAGAAAAAAGAGAGAAATGAGAGCCAAGATGAGCAATAGAGGGCAGAGAAACCAAAGACTGGAAAGGAAGAGGCTAAATAAGAAAATGAGGGAAGAAGGGGAACATTATTATTATTACTATTATTATTATTATTATTATTATTATTATTATTATTATTATTATTATTATTATTATTATTATTATTATTATTATTAATAATAATTGGACACCGTGATAGCCCAGTGGTCAAGTTCTACCATCTGGGCCCTGTCGCCAGTTCGATTCCCGTCGGTGCCACCAGTATTTTCATTGAACATACCGGTCCGTCTGGAAGTGTTGGAACTGCCCGTGCGGGGGTGTCATTAGAGCCTATCGTCAATTCTTCGTACTCCCCTCACGGGTGAGACGATGGAGGCGCATGTGCAGATTTGCATCAGCCATTGACAGAGAAGCACTATTATTATTATTATTATTATTATTATTATTATTATTATTATTATTATTATTATTTTACTCAAACATTTTTAATAGTCTTCAGTTAAGAAGTGATATGTCCACCTAAAGATGTACGCACCTTAAGAATATCACACATTCCTTCCATCTCTATGAAAGGTAGGCAAATATACTTGGTTATTACATTCAGAAAGTCGTTCAGTATACAATTGTGGCAAAACTTTCGTCAATCTGTCCGGCGTGGTGACGGCACCATGAAAACCTTCAAGTCTCACAGACGATAGTCTCCGACTCTATTAATACTACTACTGCACTACTGCTGCTGCTGCTGCTACTACTACTACTACTACTACTACTACTACTACTACTACTACTACTACTACTACTACCACTACTACCACTACTACCACTACTACTACTACTACTACTACTACTACTACTACTACTACTACTACTACTACTATTGCGCTTCTGCTAGATCACTTTTAATAGAAAATTTTGGCCACTACTACTACTACTACTACTACTACTACTACTACTACTACTACTACTACTACTACTACTACTACTACTACTACTACTACTACTACTACTACTACTACTACTACTACTACTACTAATGATACTTCTCCTCTTCCTCGTCCTTCTCCCTCCTCCTCCTTCTCCTCCTCCTCCTCCTCCTCCTCCTATCCTACTACTACTACTACTACTACTACTACTACTACTACTACTACTACTACTACTACTACTACTACTACTACTACTACGACTACTGCTACTACTACATTTGTTACTAACGACATTCAAATGACAAAAGAGTCCAACTCTGAACTCTGTCAATGTGTCATCGATGATATAAAGTCACTCTTTAAACCTTTTCCTATCTCCGATATGGATCAAGGAAATGAGTTTCAATTGAGCAATTTGCCACTTGAGTATCATATGAGTAATATAAGAAACGAGGTTCAAGAGACAAATCATGAAACTTTGATCCTCATTGTTCTTCGCAAGGCAAATCATGAAGCTTTCGTCGTCCTCATCGTTCTTCACCAACCATAGTGTTATGCTAATGCTGAAGCCATCGTTAGGAAGTTGGTGCTACGAGCTTTCGCTTTCGCATGACACGTTCAGCATTCGCGTATCCCAGTTACTGATTGAGAGATATGAGATCAAAACTGATGAATCGTGCCACTTGAATATTGCCAGTAATGAATCAGTACTCGGCATTCTGTTTGCCAGAAAAAGGAAACTGCACGTTAAACGGAAAATGCTTCTCCTAGACAAAAAAAAATATAAGGTTTCTGCTAGATTAAAGAAAACAGACACACAGACTGACACAGCATATGTCGATAGAATATTCAGATATACAGAGGAAGTGTGTCTGAGTGTGTCTGCGTGTGTCTGTGTGTGTCTGTGTGTGATGTAGGTGTGTATGTATGTATGCATGCATGTATGTATGTATGTATGTATGTATGTTATATATTCATGTTATGTATGCATGTTATGTATGCATGTTATGTATGCATGGTTAGTGTGTATGCATGTTTTATGTATACATGTTATGTATGTACGTTATGTATGTATGTTATGTATGTATGTCATGTCTGCATGTTATCTATGTAAGCTGGGCAAGGACAAGACCCAGAGTAGTTCCAGAATGCCGTCGTCCAGCAGCGCAAACAAGCCATCGTTGATGCACGACTCTAGCTCCTAATAGTATGTCAACACTCACTCGTCTCTCTCTCTCTCTCTCTCTCTCTCTCTCTCTCTCTCTCTCTCTCTCTCTCTCTCTCTCTCTCTCTCTCTCTCTCTCTCTCTCTCTCTTTCTCTAGCTGCTGCTGCATATATCATATTCCATCCGACGCCACCGCTTGCGGACTCACTCAGTCTCTCAACCACCACCACCACCATCATCATCATCATCCTCTCTCTCTCTCTCTCTCTATCTCTCTCTCTCTCTCTCTCTCTCTCTCTCTCTCTCTCTCTCTCCCTCTCTACCTGTTGTTGTTTGTATCGCATTTCATCCGACGCTACTGCTTGGGGACTCAGGAAACCAAAACCAACCTGCACAACCAAGGTAGATAGATACAGATAGACAGAAAATAGATACACAAGTTCCGCAATAATACCTGACTCTGACAATCATAAACATCTTCCTACCACACTACCTACCT
>WBZZ01001101.1:75000-77500 GCA_019918135.1 Paulinella micropora | reverse complement strand
AATAATAATAATAATAGGCTTCCTCAGACTATAGCATCAGATCCAGATCCTGGACATGTGCCTCCATTGAATAATAATAATAATAATAATAATAATAATAATAATAATAATAATAATAATAATAATAATAATAATAGTAATAATAATAATAATAATAATAATAACAATAATAATAATTATAATAATAATTTTAATAATAATAATAATAATAATAATAATAATAATAATAATAATAATAATAATAATAATAATAATAATAATAATAATAATAATAATAATAATAATAATAATAATAATAATAATAATAGTAATAGTAATAATAATAGTAGTAGTAATAATAATAATAATAATAATAATAATAATAATAATAATAATAATAATAATAATAATAGTAATAGTAATAATAGTAATAATAATAATAATAATAATAATAATAATAATAATAATAATAACAATAATAATAATAATAATAATAATAATAATAATAATAATAATAATAATAATAATAATAATAATAATAATAATAATAATAATAATAATAATAATAATAATAATAATAATAATAATAATAATAATAATAATAATAATAATAATAATGATAATGATAATACTTCCACTTAACCACTGCTAGTACTACTACTTCTGTACTGGTGTGAAAAACGAGTACTTACGAGAATCTCTGATCACAAAAGGTAGGTAACACATAACCCTGTCGGGCCTGGACAAGGCTGACATGGGAGTGTTCAAGTTTCGGCCGTATCACAAATAACCCTGCCGGGCCTGGACAAGGCTGACATGGAGAAGTGTCAAATAAGTGAAAAAATAGTGTCAAGGTCTGAAGTTGTATGTCTTCAGACGAGTACTCAGACGTCTCCAAGTGGCTTTCGCAAACAACTTGCAACAGTATGTCCCCATGTTTGCCGAAGAGGGATTTGAAGAGTTGCTCGAGTTGGCCAACGTCACTGAAGGCGACTTGGAATTGATGAATGTGAAGCTAGGGTCGATATTTCTCTTGTGGTACATTTGGTTTCGATTCACCATGAAATATGTGGCAGTCATCGTCGACGCATTCTTGCTTTACTGGATAAAATGCCTTCGCGAACAGGACCTGTGCGCAACGAAGATATAGCATGCGCAGGTAAGATCACTGGACACCTGCCGTGTCATTAATTGGTCTTTTGTTTGTGCTCAGCACAAGTTGGCCAGGTGATCCTATCGACAACAGTCAATTTTGGCACGCATGACTGTGTGCAATCCAGGAACGTACTCTCTGCAATGCAGGTGAGGATGCTGTGGTTGGTGAGCCTGGCCATGGTGAGCCTGGTTGCCCTGACCACGCTATTGGTGAAGGTGTTGGCGAACACCTTGGTAGTAAGGGAAATCCTGTCAGCGCTGCCTTGGTGAACGGGGGAGACCCCAGCAATGACAGGAAGTTTCAGACAGTAATGGAGGCTAAAACAACTGCAGGTAATTCTCGACTGAGACCAGGAGAACATTCGTCGACCAAGGTGCGCTGACAAGGATATGTATGCACTTGAGTCGCTCCATGCGTAGAAAATGTTTTGCAAATGGAATCGCAGTGTATTTTAGGGAGAATACAATTCATACATACATTTCATCCATAGAATCATGGTTGATGCATGAATACACAACTTCCGAAGGAGGATCTGATTGTACTTGCATGGCACTACAGAATCCATCTCCCTGTAAATTGTGCGGAATCGACCAGCTCAGGAACGGGGAAAGCGCTGATTTTCGAAGTCTTGACATTTGGCTGGTTTGTCGATTTTCAGTTGGTTGGCTGGTTGGTTGGTTAAACGTGGTTGGTTGGTGATTTGGTTGTTGTTGTAGTAGTCGTAGTAGTAGTAGTAGTAGTAGTAGTAGTAGTAGTAGTAGTAGTAGTAGTAGTAGTAGTAGTAGTAGTAGTAGTAGTAATAGTAGTAGTAGTAGTAGTAGTAGTAGTAGTAGTAGTAGTAGGTATTATTATTATTATTATTATTATTATTATTATTATTATTATTATTATTATTATTATTATTATTATTATTTGGACACCGTGATAGCCCAGTGGTCAAGTTCTACCATCTGGGCCCTGTCGCCAGTTCGATTCCCGTCGGTGCCACCAGTATTTTCATTGAACGTAACGATCCGTCTGGACCAGTATTTTCATTGAACATACCGGCCCGTCTGGAAGTGTTGGAACTGCCCTTGCGGGGGTGTCATTAGAGCTTATCGTCAATTCTTCGTACTCCCCTCACGGGTGAGACGATGGAGGCGCATGTGCAGAAATGCATCAGCCATTGACAGAGAAGCACTATTATTATTATTATTATTAGTAGTAGTAGTAGTAGTAGTAGTAGTAGTAGTAGTAGTAGTAGTAGTAGTAGTAGTAGTAGTAGTAGTTTTTGTTGTTGTTGTTGTTGTTGTGGTTGTTGTTTTTGTTGTTGTTGTTGTTGTTGTTGTTGTTGCTGTTGTTGTTGCTGTTGTTGCTGTTGTTGTT
>WBZZ01001101.1:70000-72500 GCA_019918135.1 Paulinella micropora | reverse complement strand
TACATACACACATATATATACACACACATACATACACACACATACATACGCATACACACATACATACATACATACATAAATACATATGTATGTATGTATGTATGTATGTATGTATGTATGTATGTATATATGCATGTATGTATGTAACATTGTATGTATGTATGTAATAATAAATTGTATGTACAAATACAATCGTGAGTGTATGTTTTCATGTATGTATTTATGTATACTACTAAGCATCGATATTTAAACTCGTGCTTAATTATTTCTTCCAACTTCTTGCGATTGCGTGCGGTTTCAGGGCTCCAGATGTGAATAAGGCCAAGGGTTACCTTGAAAGAGCCGCCAAGGCGGGACATTCGCGGGCTCGCGCGCTGCTGAGGTTGTTAAAATTGAGCTTTCACTCATGATGCGGGCATTAGTAATATTGATGTTTGTTTCATTCGTTGTGAAACGCGCATGTGACACTATGTGTGCGTGTATGTGCGTGTGAGTGTGTGTGAGTGAGTGTGAGTGAGTGTGTGTGTGTTGTATTGTTTTTACTCGTTGTTATGTGAACAGAATCGGCGCTGTTCATTGATGTTATTTATATATTTATTTAGGGGATTACTTAAAAAGCAGCAGGGACAGAAGAACGAGTTTCCTGTTGATGGTACAGGTAGTACTTTCGCTCCTGCCTGATTTGGTGATTTGGTGATTTGGTGATTTGGTGATTTGGTGATTTGGTGGCTTGGTGCTTTGGTGTGATTTGGTGTGATTTGGTGATTTCGTGGGATTTGGTGAGATTTGGAGATTTGGTGATTTGGTGATTTGGTGATTGGGTGATTTGGTGATTGGGTGATTGGGTGATTTGGTGATTTGGTGATTTGGTCATGTGGTTTGATTTGGTGCTTTGGTGATTTGGTGATTTGGTGATTTGCTGATTTGCTGATTTGGTGATTTGGTGTGATTTGGTGATTTGGTGTGATTTGGTGATTTGGTGAGATTTGGTGATTTGGTGCTTTGGTGATTTGGTGATTTGGTGATTTGGTGTGATTTGGTTTTATTTGGTGATTTGGTGATTTGGTGCTTCCGTGATTTAGTGATTTGGTGATTTGGTGATTTGGTGATTTGGTGATTTGGTTTGATTCGGTGATTTGGTGATTTGGTGATTTGGTGAGATTTGGTGAGATTTGGTGAGATTTGGTGAGATTTGGTGATTTGGTGATTTGGTGATTGGGTAATTTGGTTTGATTTGGTTTGATGTGGTGATTTGATGATTTGGTGATTTGATGATTTGGTGATTTGGTGATTTGGTGATTTGGTGATTTGGTGATTTGGTTTGATGTGGTGATTTGGTTTGATTTGGTGGTTTGGTGATTTGGTGATTTGGTGATTTGGTTATTTAGTGATTTGGTGATTTGGTGATTTGGTGATTTAGTTTGATTTTGTGATTTGGTGATTTGGTGATTTGGTGATTTGGCAATTTGGTGATTTGGTGTGATTTGGTGATTTGGTGAGGTGAGATTTGGTGAGATTTGGTGATTTGGTGATTTGGTGATTTGGCGATTTGGTGATTTGGTGATTTGGTGATTTGGTGAGATTTGGTGATTTGGCGATGAGGTGATGTGATGATTTGGTGATTTAATGATTTGGTGATTTAATGATTTGGTGATTTGGTGATTTGGTGATTTTGTTTGATTTGGTGATTTGGTTATTGGTTATTTGGTGATTCGGTGATTTGGTGATTTGGTGATTTGGTGTGATTTGGTGATTTGCTGTGACTTGATTTGGTGACATTTGGTGATTTGGTGATTTGGTGATTTGGTGATTTGGTGATTTGGTGATTTGGTGATTTGGTGATTTGGTGATTTGGTGATTTGGTGATTTGGTGAGATTTAGTGAGAATTGGTTTGATTTGTTGATTTGGTGTGATTGGTGATTTGGTGAAATTTGGTGATTTGGTGATTCGGTGATTTGGTGATTCGGTGATTCGGTGATTTGGTGATTTGGATACAAATGGCATGTTTGAAAAAGTGATGTTTTAGATACAAATGGCATGTTTGAAAAAGTGACGGGGGCCTGTGTGAGAAAATATTAAATTCAAGCGAAAGTTTCTGTGCTGAGCCTGTTATCTGCATCGAGATACCAAAAGAGATTTCATAGCCGCGCAGACTGTACGGCAAAGCTGCAACTGGCCTAGCCTGGGCAACATATTAAGTAGCTGCGCTATGTATATAGTATTATAATGGTATGTGTGTGTGTGTTTTATATTTTCTTGACTCATTTATTATATCACTTTAACTTTTATGAACTTGAAGATACAATTTCGTGTGTACTTTCTTTTCCTTTCCTTTCATTTCCTTTCCTTTCCTTTCCCTTTCCCTTTTCTTTTCTTTTCTTTCTTTTCTTCTTTTCTTCTTTTCTTTCTTTCTTTCTTGAGTAATTTTTTTCTGGAGGCAGGGTGGGGGGGGTGGGGGGGGGTGGAAGGAGGAGGGACCATCTAAATTATGCTTCTTAT
>WBZZ01001101.1:57500-65000 GCA_019918135.1 Paulinella micropora | reverse complement strand
CGGTCACTTTGTTTATTTACGTAGATTTCTAGGGGCTTGTTGCAGACTTGGGTTGCAAAGTACGAACGCGACTGAACGTAGATTGTGAGTTTGGCAAGCTTGCGTAACTTGAAACAGCTGTAAACTACTTGAAGGCTCGTTGGACAGTATAACTTCAAGTTACTATTTAAGTCGTAATTATGATTGACTTCTGTGCGCAGTAATATTTTACTAAGTCATAATTAGGAGTAACAGTAATGGATAATTCAAGTCAATTGTGCACGTTACACTTTTACAATTGTGCACCGACCATAACATTTAGTTTCCGAGTTACTGTTAGTCACGCACTTAGAATAGTTAGCTCTTTTGCAGTTCAGTTCTGCGTTAATGCCTTCGGACTAAAGTGGCTGTGAGCACCCTGGCTTTTAACGAAGTCTCCCGGCAAACCCGGCGGCAAGTGAAAGGTAGGGTAAGGTCCGTGTGTGACCGGTTTATACCTAATCATCTGTTATGAGCCATTGCAAATTGGGAAAATAGCAATACACAAACTGGAAACAGTTTTTATCTCATGCACCCGTCTATGACGGTATCACTGAACACCTTCAAGGATTTTACTATCATCTAGAAGAATATGCTTACGGCATTAGTACAATTCTCGGGGATATGGTGAAAGATGCAGTTCTCGATGAGGTTGCGCAAAGAAAAAATACGGATGGGATTTAGACCGTATGAGAGCAGCAGAGGACGCAGAAGAACCAAGAGAACCGATTGAAGAAGATTCGCCAGATGTGAGTGACAAAAGTGAGGAAGAAGACAAAGCAGACGGAGCCTCACAATCATCATCACGCACAAGACGACCAGATCCAAAGAAGAAAACAATAGAGAAGCAGGTGGGCGAAATGGAGTAATGAGCAGAAGGTAGCTTGGGAGGAAAAAGCTAAGAGACGAGCGAGACGGTCACAAACGAGAGCAGCGTCGTTCAAAAGCTTACACAATGTGACTAAGAGAGCATACAAAAGGGAGCAGAAATATTTGCAGCGATGTAAACTATTTCAGCTACTAATAACTACTGCATTCTCTAACTACAAAGTCGTCGCATATCTCAGAAGCCGTAATGCTTAAGATCCGTTTGATAAAGTCGGCATTGTCAAAGAAAATACGGAGAAATTTCCGGAGCAGCGAGATGTCTGGAAGAAAAGAAGTTCAGAGAGAGCGCCTAGGAAGAACGAAGACGTAGATGCCTGGCTAACCAGGTACCTACTAAAGAAGAGTGGCTAGAGAAGCTAAGAGGAGAGAAGTTTGAAGAGGACGAATCAATAAACAGGTTGCTCGAAAAGCTAAGTACTCACCCTGCCTATGGTGCTAAATACTTTGCTGAGCATTATATGTATGGCACCAGCCGTGCGACCCAAGCACAACGATATAGTTGAGGCAGCGAGAGAGGTCTACGTGCTTTGGGAGGCAACCAACAAGCAGAAGAAGTATGAGAAGGGAAAGCAGAGTGAGAGGTCGAAGGGCTAACAGCAAAGGAGTTGAAAGAAGGCATGGATAAAGAGATAGAAGCTCTTAAGTCTTTTAACACCTATACCTGGGTAAGCCCCAAGGAAGCAAAAGAGAAGGGAGTGTCGAAGATATTAAGATTGACATGGGTACAATAAAGTCAAGCTTGATGATAAAGGACGAAAGTTTATCAAGTCACGATTAGCTTTGAGAGGAGATATGCTAGAACCTGGAGTCAGCTATAACCCAGATCAGCTATTTGTACCTTGTGCAGCTCGCCGATCACTACTTTTCTTAGCTAAGATAGCCGCTTGGCATGGTCACAAGCTATACGGTATAGACGTCAAAAATGCTTACTTGAATGCTAGAATGAACTTTCAACGATCCTGTGTACGCATATGCCCCAGGTGGTTTAGACAGGGAAGGTCGTGAAGGTATGATATTAAGGATAGATGGAGCTCTGTATGGTGCCCCACAAGCAGGCAGACGTTGGTATGAGATCTTGGCCCCAAAGTTAGAGGAGTGAGGATTTTGACTGCTAGATGCCGATCTATGTATGTCCGTTGAGAAGGACAAGCCCATAAGAGATGCAATCATTGGCATATTTCATGTAGATGATTTGATTTTCTCGGCGCCTAACGAACTCGCGTATGATAGGTTTGCAAGCCAACTAGAAAAGTTCTATCCCCTAAAGCGATTGGGTCCGAGTAGCCAAAGAGTTTAAGGGTATAGAAATAGAACAGGAAGGAGGTCGCATTTTGCTACATCAGACGAGATACCAGAAACAGATCTTGAAAGACGTAGGTATGCAGACGCACGCCCGCTAAGCACGCCTAGCACTGAACAGGAGCCAGAGCCTATGTCTGAATCTAGTGCACTTAGGAAGCATTCCATTCCTAGCTTAGTTGGAAAGTTACTATTTTTGACTAAGACTAGACCAGATGCAGACTAAGCTTTGAATGCAGCTAGTGTCATGCAGACTGTTGACGTCGGTGTGACTTATGCAATGTTGGGACGAATTTTTCGGTACTTAGTGAATTCATTTCGCGGTATAATAATTGCATTTCAAGGGCAGAAATCATCGCAAGAGGCAAGAACATATCCCGCAATTACTCTATGGCCTAATGCGGCGCATAAAGTATGCAAAAAGACAGGAAAGTCTCGTACAGGGTATATAGTTCTATGGGGAGGAGACCCGGTTGCATGGTTATCGAAGCGACAATCACGGATTGCATTGAGCTCGAATGATGCGGAAATCTTCGCAGCAGTAGAATGTATCCGATAAGGGTTAGCAGTTACTGTAAGACATAAAGCGGAAGAACTAGGAGTAGCACAGAAAAGCCAGTTAGAATTATTTGAGGACAACGCACAAACTAAGCAGAGAGAGGGATGTCAGGATCACGCACTAAACATCTTCCACTTGAACTACATTTCATGCATCATGCACAACATGATAAAGAAGTAAGGTTCGTAAAGGGAACTAAGAAGCAGATAGCGGATGTGCTAACTAAAAATGTACCTAAAGACAAGTTTGAGTACTTGGTTCGTGAGTTCATGATCACACTTGAACCATAAACTTTATTTACGGAAAATCCGCAAATTTCGGCTGAGTTCATCCTGATGTTCTTTTGTGTGAGTGTGAGTCTTTTCTTTGCAGGCGATGTCTCTATGTAGGTGTCCATTTGGGAGGAGACGATTGATTCCGTCGATTTAAAATTCGAGCGTAGTTGAAGCGCGTGACTTCAAGTCACCATCGGTCAACGCGATAAGAGCGGAAGGGAAGAGGAGGACGAGACGGTCAGCTTACTTCGATTGTCGATCGCGTATGGGCATTCTACGATTATTGACGTTGATCGAGTGCTAATCATAGTAATCAGATTTACTCGTAATATACACGCGACTCTGAAAAGCACTGGCACTGACTTGAACTACAGGATTGCAATTATTTAGATAGTCGTAATTATTACTTTCATTTGTAAGTTCGTGTTACGTTGCCAGTAATTGTACGAGCCTTTTACTGGCACTGATCAGTTTAATCAATCTACTTGATCGAGATGCTTTTCAGCAAGGAATTGGTGATTCATAGGGATCCGGCACTACGATTCAAGTATGACTTTCTATGTTTTGAGTCGCGTTGTGGTAGCATTTACAAGACATATAGCTCACTCAGTCTGACTACTACGAATGTTGCGAAATTATCAGTGGCATCAGCACCATTTACATTAAATTAAGGGGGAGCTTTGGACAGTATAACTTCAACAAGTTGAGTTACTCATATGTAAATTAGATGGATTTAGTGCGGTGGCACACGGAACTTAACGAGTTTTGATTATTTTTTAGTAATTTTTTTTTGTTGTAGAGATCTAAATCAGATGATTGGCTTGCTATATTCAACTCAAAAATTAAATTTGAATTTGAAATATATGTAACGATAATATTTTTGACTATTTTATAATGTAATACTAAAATGTGATTTTTTAATTTTTTTGATCAGGAAAGTATGGTGCGCAACCCTACACTTGTTAAGCTTTTATTTAGTGAAAACCACATGATTTTATCTGTTGTAATTACTTAGTTCTGCGTACCACCCGGCAAGACGTTCTGACCATGTTTTTCAGTAAAAAATGCAATGAAATTCCCCGGCTTCCACGGTGCGTCCTGGCCCGGCCAACCTAGGAAAAAAGCACAGAGGGGGAGGGTTCCCTGAGTGCATCAGATATCTCTTAGCACAAGAAATATCATAGCTATCTAAGTATATACATAGTAACTTTGAGTGTTTTTCATCACTTGTATAAAATATCTTTTGATACTTTTACTTGTAGGCTACAAACTAGCTAGTAGAAAATCAGCTATTTTTTCCTTGTCGAAACATGAAAATCTATATTTTGTAGCTTAAGTATTATTTCTTGCACAGATGAATAGGTGAATCGTTTTGTATTATCATTAAACGTATTTCTCTAACTTTGTGTTATTTGTAAATTTCTGCGGAAGGCAAAAACTCAAAATCACAAAACCAGCATTTTTATGGTTTTGGGGACATATACATTTTAGTATTCATCAGTTTTAAGAATTTTAAGTATTGGAATCGTCTTTCAGAATCATAAACTAAAGCTCCACCAAAGGATTTTTGTTCATTTTGCCTAGAAGCTACAAACCAAAAAGTGGGTTTTCACAACTTCACGTGTCTGACCTACACATGCCTGTACATTTTTCCTGGACCTTTCTCCTCCAGTTTTTTTAGTGCAATCATGTCTCCCTGACATATACTTACGATAGATACAAAAATATTGAAAAAGGGATGTGTCTGCTTCATTCCTGGAGGCAGGTAAGTCCAAGATGTCGGAATGTCAAAAAAGTTTTGACCAGTTTTCTTCTAGGTTTCATGTATTTTTTAGCTCCCCTTCCCCCAGAATTCAAGCTATAGTGTATTTGAACCCCCCCAACTCGTTTATGAGCTATAGGAGCAGTAATTCCCTTCATAATAAATTTTTGTTTGCTTTTTTATTTGCCCTTGAGGGACTGTTTTCCAGCCGACACTGTGTTTCTCAGAGATATTGAAAATTTTCCGAAATTCGATTAAATTATTTGTTAAGACGTATTGTACAACGTTTCATAGTTCAAAATCTAATAAAATAACAACCAAAGACAGATTCTTTAATCATAATCGTGGTTGCAAACCATTTTTTTACCACATTGAATCAGCAAAAAAATGACGGCCCGACCTGTCTTTTTCCGAATTTTTTTCCACACGTAATGGTGCTTTTTTACACAACTTCAATTACAGATTTCTCAAAAACTATTAAAAATAAGGATGACATTGTATTAATAACCGCCGTTTCTACTTAGTCACTATTAATAAGTAGTTTTCGATTTCGTTCCGTGGCAGAAAGGACTTCACTGTAGGCCCGCTAACGATCCGAAGTCAAAGTTATTTTTAGAAAAGATCAACTATTGCCTTTTTCCCACTCTATTGCCTTTTCCCCTGATTTCCAGTGAAACACGCACGTTGCGGTAAATTCGTGAACAAGTTAACAATTGAAGAGTGACGGAAAACAATATTTGACTTTTTACAGTGGCATCCATGACTGAGGAAACATTTTCCAAATGCAAATTCTGGACACTTGAACTACAAGTTGGACTTGAAGCTAGCTCGGATTAGATATAAACCTCTCGGGTGACACACTGACCTTACCCTACCTTTCACTTGCGGCTTGCCGGGAGAGTCCTTCGTTAGAAGCCAGGTTGCTCACATCCACGTTAATCCGAAGGCATTAACGCAGAACTGAATTGCTGCTCTGAGCCTCGGAGACTCTGAGCAGCTAACTATTCTAAATGCGTGCCAGTGACTAAGTTTGAACAGTAACTGAAACTCAATGTCACATATGATCCGGTACACAATGGTAACAGTGTAACGTGCACAATTGACTTGAATTATTCGTTACTGTTACTCCGACCTAACTTATGATCATCGGATCTGATGATGACTTAGCAAAATATTACTGCGCACAGAAGTTAATCATAATTACGACTCAAGTTAAATACATATGTAAATTCAACATAAGGGAAAGTTCGTTAGTGAGGGGTTTGACTTTTTTGAGTTGATTATTTGCGCATAGGATTCCTCATATATTTCTTGAAATATTTCACTATGGTGTGCACTTTTCATTAGTAAGTCGCACTGTATCTGATCAGTTCATTTCAGTGAATCTGCCTGCGCATAATTTAAAATGGCGTTAGTACAACGCGACTTCTTACGGAGTCTCGGTTACTGTCTCCCGGCTAACCGCAGTGTTAAAGGTAAAGTACGGTCTGTGAGTGACCGGTTTATACCTATTCATCGGTAGAGATTAGTGGGAAGACGAAGTATGACAAGGAAAGTGGTGAAGGAAGATTAAGTATGAGAAGGAATGTCTGGCAGCGGAAATCTACATCAAGCACGAAATAAGATGCAGAGAGAGAGAGAGAGAGAGAGAGAGAGAGAGAGAGAGAAAGAGAGAGACACACACACACACAGACAGAGAGAGAGAGAGAGAGACAAAATCAGGGTGCTGGCTGCTGGAAAGCGAAATGAAATGAAATGTGAAGTGAAGGAAAGAAAATGAAAGAAGAAAGGATAGGGTGAAGTGAAGAATTTCGACAGTAAACATTTTTGACCACCCTGGCTTTCACACTGCAAAAAAACAGTGTCTAAGTTTTTTCAGCCGAAAGTTGAGGCGGCCGAAAATTCTGACCTGTCCTTGATTCTTGAAAAGAAGAAAAAGAAGAGGAATCATGGCTCTTAGAAGAAAAAGAAGAGGAATCATGGCTCCTCTTGCGGGACAGCGGGCGCGCCGAAAACACCTTGCCACATTACATACATACATACATACATGCATAACATAATATTATATAACGTTACATAACATAACATAACATAACATAACATAACATAACACTACACTACACTACACTACACACTATACTACATTACATTACCTTGCATTACATAAGATTAAATTGCATTACATTGCATACTGGCATAAATTACCATACATTTCAATACATTACAATACATCACATTACATTACATGACATTATGTGACATGATATGACATTACATTACTTACATTACATTACATCTCATTTTCGTACATACATACATACATACATACATGCATACATACATACCCCGCAGCTCGTCTTTGGGCACGGGATGGCTCTACACATACATTCAGGTAGATAGGTAGATAGAGATAGATAGATAGATAGATAGATAGATAGATTAGATTAGATTAGATTAGATTAGATTAGATTAGATTAGAGTAGATTACATTAGATTAGATTAGATTAGACTAGATTGATAGATAGATAGATAGATAGATAGATAGACAGATAGATAGATAGATAGACAGATAGATAGATAGTCTTTGGACACTGGATGGGTTTACACATACATACAGATAGACAGATAGACAGACAGACAGATAGATAGATAGATAGATAGATAGATAGATAGATAGATAGATAGATAGATAGATAGAT
>WBZZ01001101.1:45000-47500 GCA_019918135.1 Paulinella micropora | reverse complement strand
AAAAAAAGGCCAAAAAAACAAGGAATTTTGGCATTCTGGACACTGCCCTAACGCAAATATTTGCGTGAATTCCAAAAAAATTATATCAGCATCAAGATCGAGTCTGGGGAGCCACCCTGTCAATATGAGCTCCCAACCCCTCCTGGTTCACACAAACCATGATTTATTCCGATTGGGGTGCGAAAAAAACAAGGAATTTTGGCATTCAGGACACTCCCCTAACGCAAATATTTGCGTGAATTCCAAGAAAATCATATCAGCATCAACATCGAGTCTGGGGCTAACCACCCTGCAAATATGAGCTCCGAACTCATCCTCGTTCCCACAAACCATGATTTATTCCGACAGGGGTGCCGATTTGGGGGGTGGGTGGGTGGGGGGGGGGGGGGGGTACACAATTTTCATTTCCCCTCCCCCAAAGCCCCCACCCCCTTCACCAACACCTTTCAGGGACAATAATAATAATAATAATAATAATAATAATAATAATAAAATAAAAATAAAAATAAAAGTAATAATAATAATAATAATGATAATAATAATAATAATAATAATAATAATAATAATAATAATAATAATAATAGTAATAATAATAATAATAACAATAATAATAACAATAATAATAACAATAATAATAATAATAATAATAATAATAATAATAATAATAATGATATCAATTATATTATTATTATTATTATTATTATTATTATTATTATTATTATGAGTATTATTATTATTATTATTATTATTATTATTATTATTATTATTATTATTATTATTATTATTATTATGGACACCGTGATAGCCCAGTGGTCAAGTTCTACCATCTGGGCCCTGTCGCCAGTTCGATTCCCGTCGGTGCCACCAGTATTTTCATTGAACATACCGGTCCGTCTGGAAGTGTTGGAACTGCCCTTGCGGGGGTGTCATTAGAGCCTATCGTCAATTCTTCGTACTCCCCTCACGGGTGAGACGATGGAGGCGCATGTGCAGATTTGCATCAGCCATTGACAGAGAAGCACTATTATTATTATTATTATTATTATTATTATTATTATTATTATTATTATTATTATTATTATTATTATTATTATTATTATACTACTACAACTACTACTACTACTACTACTACTACTACTACTACTACTACTACTACTTCTACTACTACTACTGCTGCTGCTGCTACTACTACTACTACTACCACTACTACTACTACTACTACTACTACTACTACTACTACTACTACTAACAATAATAATAATAATAATAATAATAATAATAATAATAATAATAATAATAATAATAATAATACTATATCTGAGGCGTACTGATGCAGCTAATGGCATATCCTCAACGGACATAAGCCTCCAATACCCTTGTTCGAGGTCCTCCACCCCCCCGTGTCAGTCTCTCGCCTGATGATCGGGGCCACCGATGGAGCTCCTGAGGGCAAGACTGCACTAAGCCGAGGTTATTCCGCAGTCCCAGCAACCTCTTGCAAGACGTCACCGAATGTGCAAGTGCATACACCAAGCGCGGTTGCTAGAGCTGCCTCGAAACCCCACCCATAACAATCTGGTGTCTGCTGGGTCCTGGGCTATCAACCAGCATATGCGGAGTTTAAATAATAATAATAATAATAATAATAATAATAGTGCTTCTCTGTCAATGGCTGATGCAAATCTGCACATGCGCCTCCATCGTCTCACCCGTGAGGGGAGTACGAAGAATTGACGATAGGCTCTAATGACACCCCCGCACAGGCAGTTCCATCACTTCCAGACGGACCGGTATGTTCAATGAAGATACTGGTGGCACCGACGGGAATCGAACTGGCGACAGGGCCAATAATAATAATAATAATAATAATAATATAATGATAAAAATAATAATTAGGGGCTGCGCCAACACCTGAAAGGATGATTTAGGGTGCGCGAACCCCCCCCCCCCCCCACCCCCGGTCCTCTTCCCAAGGTCGCTCTTCCTCTCATTCTCGCATGCACAACTTTTACAGCCTTATAGCAATCTCAGCTATTCATTTTTGGCACTACTTTGTCATTACATTCGAATTTCCTAATTTCAACTATATCCCTAAAAAAGAGCCCTGACAAGCTCGCGAAAACACAAAGAATCAGCCTCTAAGCCCCTCTGGTACAATTCTTAGAGCCTTGGAGCATTCCCAGCCATTCATTTTGGCATTACTTTGCCAGAATCTTCGTAAATCATCTCTTTTTCAACTAGTTCACTACCTAGAGCGCGTCCCGAGGTTGTTAAAACCAAAAAATCAGCTTCTCACAGCTTTGGGAGCCTGGAAGCATTTCTCAACCAGTCATTTTGGCGCCGGCATTCACTTCGGGGGAAGGCCCCCCCCCCCCTCCACAGTCGACAGGGTACGTTCAATTGCCAGAGGTAACCGGCATAAATCCTTCTGACACAACTCTTAGAGCCTTGGAGCATTCTCAGCCATTCATTTTGGTGCCGGCTGATTCACCGCCCCGCC
>WBZZ01001101.1:17500-20000 GCA_019918135.1 Paulinella micropora | reverse complement strand
TTCTCCTTCTTCTTCTTCTTCTTCTTCTTCTTCTTCTTCTTCTTCTTCTTCTCCTCCTCCTCCTCCTCCTCCTCCTACTCCTCCTTCTTCTTCTTCTTCTTCTTAATATTATTATTATTATTATTATTATTATTATTATTATTATTATTATTCTTTTTCTTCTTTTCTTCTTTTTCTTCTTTTCTTCTTTTTCTTCTTTTCTTCTTTTTCTTTTTTTTTTTCCTTCTTCTTCTTCTTCTTTTTCTTCTTTTTCTTCTATTTCTTCTTTTTTTTCTTTTTCTTCTTTAATGTATGTTCTACCGGGTTCGTTCAAGTTTTAGTTTTATATCACAGCCATCGAAACAATTGTAAATTTGATGGTAAATTTAGAAGTGTATTTATTAATCCGTATGTAAGTAAGTATGTATGTTTTTTTCTTTTTTTTTTTTTTTTTTTTTTTTTTTTTTTTTTTTTTTTTTTTTTTTTTTTTTTTTTTTTTTTTTTGTTGCATGCATGCATGTTTGTTTGTCAAACCATGTGTATTTATGAACAAACGCAATATTGTTTTTATACAAATTTGCATGCATGCATGTATACATACATACATACATACATACATCATATACGTGCATACATACATAATGTACATACATACATACATACATACATACACACACACATACATACATAGTATTAGATACGTACATAGATATATACATATTAAAACATGCATGTATACAAATTCTGTCAAACATGCGTTGATCAATCATATCAAGTTCTCAAACTGTACGTATGAATGCATGCACATGCATGCATGCATGTATGTATGTATGTATTTATGCATACATGCAATGTCATGTAATGTAATGTAATGTAATGTATTGTAATGTATGTATATAATGTATGTATGTATGTATGTATGTATGTATTTATGTATGCATGTATGTATGCATGTATGTATGCATGTATGTATGCATGTATGTATGCATGCATGTACATACATACATGTATTAATAAATTGTTGCGTTCTATTGTATTGTCTTGCATTGTATTGTATTATGTCTGTGTATTCTATCTGTACGTTGCTTTGTCCAGGCGCGGGCTCAGTTAAGTATGTCTGTATGTACTGCATGATGTTTGTGTAAATGCATGATGTTATTCATCTTGGTTCTGTTCGCTGTGCAGGCGCGGGCGAGGGGAAGCACAAGTCGCAGGACCATGCGAGCGCCGCGCTCTTCCAAAAGGCCGTCACGTATCTGTACGGCAGCGCGGACGTGCCCAAGGACGAGTCCAAGGCGGTGGAGCTGCTGCAGCAGGCAGCCGCGGGAGGCCATGCCGAGGCGCAGTTCCGACTGGGGTTGTGCTTCCGGGACGGCCGAGGCGCGACACGGGACGAAGCCAAGGCAGCGGAGCTGTGGCAGCAGGCAGCGAGGCAGAAGCACGCGGAGGCACAGGCAAACCTGGGCTTCTTCTATCAAACGGGGAAGGGCGGGCTGGCCCTCGACGAGTGCAAGGCGTTAGCATTGATGCAGGAGGCGGCTGAGCAAGGCAACGCAAGCGGGCAGGCGAACTTGGGCCTGTTCTACGCCACGGGGAAAGGAGGGCTGGCCCGGGACGAGCACAAGGCGCTGGCCCTGTATCAGCAAGCGGTCGCCCAAGGCAACGCGACCGGGATCGCAAACTTGGCATTTTTCTATGAGTGTGGCAAAGGAGGGCTAGCCATCGACTATGCCACGGCTCGGTCTCTGTATGAGGAGGCGGCGGAGGAAGGACATGCGGAAGCCCAGGCAGGCCTTGGCGTGATGTATGAAGACGGCAGGGGCGGCCTGACGAAAGATGAGTCCAAGGGGTCGAGATGTACCAGCTCGCAGCTGGCCAAGGCAACGCACGTGGCCAGAACGCTCTTGGCGTCTGCTATGAGAAGGGCGCTGGAGGCCTGGCTAAGGACGAGCGCAAAGCAGTAGAGCTCTACCAGCTCGCTGCTGCTCAGGGACATGCAGCTGCCCAGAGTAATCTTGGCGTCACTTATGAGGAAGGGAGGGGAGGCCTGGCTAAGGACGAGCGCAAGGCGTTGGAGCTGTACCAGCTCGCCGCTGCTCAGGGACGTGCAGATGCCCAGGCTTATCTTGGCGAGTGCTATGAGATCGGCAGGGGAGGCCTGGCGCAGAACCAAGCAAAGGCGCTGGAGCTGTATCGAACAGCAGCAGCGCAAAACAACAAATATGCAATCGACGCGTTAAAGCGACTGGAGGGTTAGCGAACTTGATTTCTTCTTTTTCTTCTTCTTCTTCCTGGCTTGACAGCTCACGATGTTCATTGCACAAAATTTGCCAAGTGTTAGTTTATTTTCTACCTTACCTTGTATTTTACTATCTGTATGTACATGATTGACTGCAACTGTCACAGGCAAGACCGCCTTGGAGATCAACCCGAAGCTGGCGGGAGTCAGGGCTGAAAGCAGCGAGCCTGTCCAACTACCTCCAGGCACTATCATGGATAATGCAGCCAAGGGCGACTTGGA
>WBZZ01001101.1:10000-12500 GCA_019918135.1 Paulinella micropora | reverse complement strand
TGAAGCCAGTGTAGCCAGGGGTGTTTTTAAGCGCTTCCATATATAATAATTATGTAAATTTATGACACTTACTAGGCCTTTAAGCTCATGGTAACTTTCATATCATTTTTACCCAACCGTGACTTGAATTATACCATTAAATTCTTTAAATGATTTCGTTGAATTTTCTTCAATCGGATAGAAAAAATATTTTAGTAGTTTTGACAAACGAGTTGTTCAAAGTTTAGCACAACTTTTCACCATATTGGCTGTTGAAGTACCTTGTCCGAAATTTTTACGTAATGGCATTCAAGTGCCACTGCCAGCCCTGTCGACAGTTTTTCCGTGCACTTGGAGTTGAGTTGCTGTCGTTTGTGTGTTTGTTCTGTGTTTGTGTTGCGCCCCGTGCTACTGCATCTTCTTGAATAATTCTTTCACATCCAATAATTGTTCAGTACCCGTGACATATTCATCATCTACTATCATCAAGTTTGGCTTCTCACAATTTCAAGTTTCTGTTTTCGTACGTGTCGTCACGGTCACCTTTTAATTGTGTTTGGTTGTCAGGCTGGCTAGAGAGGATGCCGGCCGGCATCACCAGGAACATATACAGTGACATTATTATTCATAATTAATTTTTCAATAAATGTTAAAATACTAGTTTTTTTTTTTGTTTTTTTTTCTTTATAAAACTACCAGAGAAGCTCGTACTCAAGGCGGTCCGAGACAAACCGGTGAGACCGCGCTGTCGTATAGCTCAGCCTGACCTATTCATGACTTGTTTTTTTTTTACGCAAGCACTGTTTGAGTAGAATACTTGCCACTCGTAGAGCTGAGAGCGAGCAGAAGAGATAAAATGGAAGATTATCATGAGATACAAAAAAGAGAAAACATGAAGTGTAAAAAGTCTTTTTATACGCAAACACTTTGAATAATACAATACTTGCCACTTGTAGGTCTTAGTCTATTTGTATCGGTGTTAACATTACCTGGTTACCGGATACGTTTCAATAGTCTCCAGAAGACAGCTATGCGGATCGGCACACAATTACACAGTATTGAAAATTATATATATATATATATATATATATATATATATATATATATATATATATATATATATATATATATATATATATATAATGCTAGTCAAGAAAGGCGCCGGGGGCGGGGAGAGGGGGGATGTGGTTGCATCAACACCGAAACATGAAATGCTCTTTTTCAAAGCGGAATTGTGTGGGTGGTATGTTTTGTGGTGGCGTGGGGGGAGCTCTCATCTTACCTAAACATGCATCTGCTGGACACTGCGTGTTTGATTTCATTGTGGAAGCAATCCAGCAGCAAAGCGAAGTGAATGCAAGATCTAATGCATCTTTATTCGTTTGTTTGGATGGTAGAATGATGAAAACTACTTCAAAAAAGGATTGAAAGAAATGTAAAAGACTGAAAGAAATTTAAAGAAATGTTCACTTTATTGGATGCTGGAATGATAAATCTACATTACTTCCAACCGCCTAACTCAAACAATGGCAAAGAAGAATGCGTCCTGGCATTCACATTGGTCTCTGGGTACGTAGACGCCCTTTTGTCAGAGTTCTTGCGCTTACTCGTTTATTTCAACGACAGGACGTCCTGCCTCTGGAACAGAGGCTGATTGAGGTTTGGACAACATTTGCCACACTGACAGCATTCGTAGAAGTAGCACTTGCCGCAGGAGGAGCAGTAAGCCATGATGTGCTTAGGAAGGTTGGAAAAAAATCCTGGCACAAACATCACATCGATTTTGCTCTTGTTCAACATCTCAACATCCGAGAAACTGAAGATAACTGACAAAAATCACGACGAGGAGTAAAATTATAAAAGTGGTTCAAACCGCTTGTTTCTTGTTTTCTTCTTATGGTTTGTAGGCAAAATGACCTCTATTTTTGACGTGTCTGAGTAAAACGGAGAACGGCGGGATTTTATTCGGTTTCAATCGTTGTCAAGCTTTGCAATATCCCTAACCACCTGTTTTCTTTTTTTCTTTTTGTTTTTCAATCTCTGTTTGAGGTTTGTTTTCCTTCCTGGAATTATTTTCTGGTGTGAGTGGTGTTTCCTTTTTCTCATTCTACACGGCCTTGAGTAAATGTCCAGCTTTTCATTCTGTTTCCTTTTAAACAACAGCTTCTAAATTTGCACAATGTTGAACTTTGACAGTCACATTGGGAAACAAAAGGAATTCCCCGCGAAAGTGGAGGAGTCTTGATTCGGCTAACAAAGGCACCGTTACACCCATGGATGAAGCTCACAGGTGTGCATCGTGTTTGATTTCCTGGTCTCATGTTCCCAACCCACGTGTCATAGGCTTTCAGGACCCTGTTCACAGCTTGCCCAGCTCTATCTGGGTGGAGGTTCTAGAGCGGATCTCGGCCAGACAAGTGGCTGTCTTATGCAGGTGTGTGCAAATCATACATGTACACAAGTTATGTTATGTTAGGTGATGTTATGTTATGTTATGTTATGTTATGTTATGTTATGTTAT
>WBZZ01001100.1:92500-107621 GCA_019918135.1 Paulinella micropora | reverse complement strand
TTATTATTATTATTATTATTATTATTATTATTATTATTATTATTATTATTATTATTATGGACACCGTGATAGCCCAGTGGTCAAGTTCTACCATCTGGGCCCTGTCGCCAGTTCGATTCCCGTCGGTGCCACCAGTATTTTCATTGAACATACCGATCCGTCTGGACCAGTATTTTCATTGAACATACCGGCCGTCTGGAAGTGTTGGAACTGCCCTTGCGGGGGTGTCATTAGAGCTTATCGTCAATTCTTCGTACTCCCCTCACGGGTGAGACGATGGAGGCGCATGTGCAGAAATGCATCAGCCATTGACAGAGAAGCACTATTATTATTATTATTATTATTATTATTATTATTATTATTATTATTATTATTATTATTATTATTGGACACCGTGATAGCCCAGTGGTCAAGTTCTACCATCTGGGCCCTGTCGCCAGTTCGATTCCCGTCGGTGCCACCAGTATTTTCATTGAACATACCGGTCCGTCTGGACCAGTATTTTCATTGAACATACCGGCCGTCTGGAAGTGTTGGAACTGCCCTTGCGGGGGTGTCATTAGAGCTTATCGTCAATTCTTCGTACTCCCCTCACGGGTGAGACGATGGAGGCGCATGTGCAGAAATGCATCAGCCATTGACAGAGAAGCACTATTATTATTATTATTATTATTATTATTTATTATTATTATTATTTATTATTATTATTATTATTATTATTATTATTATTCTGGAGGGGTGCACAAGATGGCACTCCATGGGAAGAGGAGGTGGTTGGGCCTCTCCCCACGAAGGTGACCGCTTGGGGAGGGCGGTCACCGGGATATGCGCAACTCTCAACTGGGCATTTACTCGGTAGGGGTTCGGCCAGGCAGGTTGTGGGGTTGTCTGTTGGATTGTTGGTTGGCTCGTTTTTCTTGGCTGTTGGTTTGGGTCTGGTTTCCTGGTTAGCCCATTTTCGCCGAATTTCCTGCCGAGTAAATGCCTGGGGGCTTCCAGTTCCGGTTTGGTGATCTTGTTGAGGTGAGCATTCGGAGGAAACAGTACCGAGATGGGTTGAAGATAGGATTCACATTGAGCCGAGATGGGGCTGAGTTGACCTGTTCCAACTCGGCTCCATTTCGGCTTCATGTTAATCCTATCTTCATCCTATCTGGGTTTTGTCTCCTCCCTATCTTCGCTTCTTCGGGGTTGCCTAACTGGAACACATGATGAGCGCACGTTGGAGAGGGGCTTCAGTCGGTCCCAATGCCTTGCCAGTGCCTTGCTGCGTTGCCGTGCCTTGCCCCATGCATTCACACCCTCCACCGTTGCATTTCTAACTGAGCAGCTTCGGCTGGGATTACTATACTTGTCTGTAAGACCCTATAGGTACCGCTAGGTTCGCGCCTTCTATACCCACGTGGGGGAAGGAGTTTCAGCGGCACGCCGTCCGATCTGGCTCCACTCGGGGACACCCGTACCTCATGATGTGTATTGTTAGGAGCAGCTGAAAGTCCATAAGGCATGAGAGTAGAGGCGTTGGCGATGCGATGGAGAGTGTGTGTAGTGCGTGAGGCAGGTTCTGGCGACGCTGGGGGTGCTGGCGGGCGCCGAAGGGCACGAAGCGACGCGGCAGCGTCCAGTGACACCGGCGGAAATGCGTGTAGTGTGTGTTGCAGATACCGCCGATGCTATTTGCATGGACGGGCGCTTTCCTCGGCGTAAAGAGGCGCGGCGGTGATGGCCAGCGACATTGGCCGTCTACTACTCTCAATGGATTACAAATACGCGAAGCACGGAGCTACCACTGTGGCCCTTATGGGACAAGGTAGAATCGCCGAAGACCTGGACAATCCCCGTGGGAATGCCTCTTCGACGGGCTCTGGCCCGATGTCCCAGGATGGGAGGATGAGGGCTCGCGTATATGACGGAATTCCTGAACCACGTGGAGAGGCTATCTTAGCTGCGCCTCATCCTTCCTCCCCAAACCTGGCACACGGGTCGGCGCTTCAACATAAGGCGAGCGGCGCTATATGGCAGATGGCACCGCCGCCTCGACGGTACCGGCGGGTAGATCGGTACGACAAGGACGGGCGTAATCTGATTGTCTGGGGGCTCTCAGAACGCGCCAATCTACAGGAGATCGCCTCCAAAATGAGCGGTCTTGGTCTGGTGGTCCCGGTAATGGAGTGGCAAGGCCAGCGAATGTCTCGTCACCTGGAGCTGGTCTACGAGGACGATGACAGCAGGCAGACGGCGTTGCAGCAACTCAAACATCTCAAATTCTTCGGCAGAGGGGTCAATGTGGCCCTTGGGCGCAGGTTCAGGGACAGGGAACGTGTCCGAAGGCTTATTCGCATCCATCTGCGTGGGGAAGCGGCGGTCCGGAAGGAGGAAGCTGCGACGGGATATCGCGTCTTGCCTCTGCATGAAGAATGTGTCGATGATGTGCAGGTGGTGTCTTCGGAATTGGCTGCCGATGCACCTAAGTGTGTGTCTGAGTGTGCTGATGTGCATGTGGTGCCCCTGCATTCGGCGGCCAGTGCAGTGGGGGACCAACCTGCGCAAGCACCTGCAGAGGGGGGCAGCACGAGGGCGGAAGCCAAGCGCGGCCGTCGGGTCCGGAAACGAGCCAAGAAGCACCGCTCCAAGCAGTTCGATACCGGCTTCAAGCTACTCGTCGCGAGTCACAACTGGCAGGGTAAAACGGGATACGACAACGTAGGCACGGCGGAATGGGCATCATTCTACAAGCACGAGGGCTGGCTAGTCATCGGGGCTCAGGAGCACCGCATGGGCAAGAAGCAACTTTCCAAATGCAGCCTGGATGGATTCCGGATTTTTGGAAAACCTGCGGAGGTCAGCGAGAAAAATCGCTGCAAGGGTGGGGTTCTATTCGCGGTGGCTAACTTCCTTGGTCCGTATTGCAACCTGGTGTCAGCCCCCGTCGACCACCGGCAGCAAGTGTGGCTGCGTATCGCCTCGGGTGTTACCGGCGCTCAGGATATCTATGTGGGCAACGGCTACTTTCCCCAGGAAACGCAGGAAGAAGAGTCGTCAGAGGCGTATGCGGCCTGGCAGGCAGCTATAGCTTTTTTTGGAGCCAAAGGTCTTGTGGTCACGGTGGCGGATGCCAACGCGAAGCTCGGGCCGGCATGCAGCCGAAAAGAGGAGGGCATCGTCGGTCAGCACGGGGAGGTCGATGATAAGGGAGCACCGGTACGTTCGGAGAACGGCAAGAGACTCGCGGCTGTCCTCGTCGCTACGGGCCTGCGAAATCTGAGCGGCTTCTCGTGCCCAGTGGAAGGGTCCTACTGGTGGTCCCGGCGTGAGCAGCGCGGCATGGGCACAGGCAAGCACCTCCTCGATTACATCTGCGCGTCGCCTGGCTTGGCATCTGGAGCAAAGTTCGGAGTATGCGAAGATGATCTTGATACGGACCACAAGGCAGTATGGGCCGAACTGACGTGGAGCGGCCAGCGCCGGCCAAAGCGGGCTGCGAAACCTTACAGGTCCTTTCGTGTTGATAAGCTTATTGGTGCTGGTGTCTCGGGTAATGATCACGCTGCGAAGCAAGCGCTGGATTATCTACGCGACAAGTTCGATGACGTATTCCAGCATTGCCTACAGAAGCTTGGAGTGCATCAGCTGCCTGAGCTTGACCTATCGGGTGGTGCCGACAGCCAACGGGTGGTAGATGACGTCACCGAGCGAGTGGCGCAGTCCTTCCGAATGGCGGCGCACCGGGTCCTTGGCTCCAGATGTATACGACCCCGTTTCACCAACAATTGGTTCGACGGGGAGCTAAAGGAGCTCATTCAGCAGCGCCGGGAGGCCTACGCAGCATACAGGAGGGATGAATCGAATGCGGAAGCCCGTCTGAATTGGCTACGGCTCCGCAAGCAAATTCGGAAGGCAACTCGGGCCAAGAAGTCCGCCTCCTTCAAGCAAGTGCAGGAAGAAGCGGTCAAATGTCAACGCGAGCAATCCTCAAAGCGCTTTTGGCTACTCGCGAAGCGGCTTGGCGGGGCACGCAGAACGAAGGTCTCCGCGCCGGTGCAAAGGGAGGATGGCTCACTGGCGTGTACGCTGCCGGAAAAGGTCGCTCGGTGGGAGGAATTTCGGAAAAATTCGGTGAAGCCACGGGAAAATCCGGCAAGTGCGGCTGTTGTGGTGGAGTGCTGTGCAGAAGCAGGCTCGCTGGAGTGGGAGGAAGCCGAAGCTAAGCGGCAGTTCCACTGGAACGATCGCTTCAGAGATGAGGTGGCCCGGGCTATGAAGGAGCACGAAGTAGGTGAAGACACTTGCGAAGAGCTGGACAAGCCGTTCACGCAAGAGGAGGTCCTTGCAAGGCAACGTGCCCTGAATAACCACAAAGCTTGTGGCGAGGACAAAGTGAAGAACGAGATGCTCAAGTATGGCGGCGCCTACATCAATGGCTACTTAACGCAGTACTTCAACTGGATTCGAGAAGCCGAGAGGACTCCAAAAGCTTGGGGCAAGGGAATCATCGTCAATATCCCCAAGGGTGGGGATCCTACGGATCCTGACAACTGGAGGGATATCTCGATTATTAGTTGCCTTGGTAAGCTGTATCTGTCCTTATTAGCTACTCGTCTAACGCTCTTCGTGGATGGCCCGGATAAGCTACGTCCAGAGCAGGGAGGCTTCCGCCCGGGGCGTCGCACTACGGATCAGGTCTTTACCCTTTGGCAGAGGTTGAAGGGGCGTCAGCAGCAGAAGCGGGAGTCGTATGTCCTGTTCGTCGATCTACGCAAGGCTTTCCCGTCTGTTTGGAGAGATGGCCTATTTGAGAGGCTCTGGAAGCTGGGTGTAAGGGGCAAGTTCTGGCGCACGCTACGCAGGTGCTACGAGCAGACTTCGTCGCAAGTGCTAGTTGATGGAGCACTCACCCCCGAAGTACTGGAGGGTGTAGGCGTCCAACAGGGGTCCCCTCTCTCTCCCACACTCTTCAACGTCTTTATGGATGAGCTGTGTGATCGGCTGGCGAGTGCCCTCAAGATCACGGATGTGAAGCGGCTGAACGACATCAAGGCACTTCTATACGCGGACGACGTGGCCCTCATCGCTCACAGTCGCACCGAGCTCCAGAAGATGGTCAATGTTGTGGCCAAGTTCGCGGAAGATTACCGGCTGGAAGTCAACTTGAAGCCCGGCAAGACGGAAATCATGCCCATTTACACGTCGAGCAAGGCGAAACGACCAAGTATCAGGGAGCGAGGTGAGCCCGTGGTGTGGTTTCGCGGCCAGAAGCTTTGTGTCACCAGTCAGTACAAGTACCTGGGAGTGGTTATCACCGACGACCTGAAGTGGAAGGAGCAGGCCCTGCGGGCTACGCGTGTCACTGAAGTCGCCACCGCAGGTTGGTACTCTTTGTGGTGTGCAGGTGAGATACAAGCTAGGTATCGTCTCATGTGCTGGAATCAACTTGTGGGGGCCAAGCTGAAGTACGCCTTCGATGTCTGGCGTGCCCCCGTATCGCAGCTCACCAAGCTGGAGGCAGCAATGCTGCGCCCCATGAGGATGATTCTCGGCATCAGCCCTAAGACAAGCAAGTGGATTACACTCTTTCTGGCGCGCTCTTTGAGTGCGGAGCGTTTGCGGCGGGCGGCGCAACTGAAGTTCTATGGACGGCTGCGTGTTCTACCGGAGAAGCGATTTCCTGTCATCGCATCTCAAGTCAAATCCGACTGGACTGCGGAGGCCGAAGGCGCTATCAGGGACTCAATGGATCTACAACAAGGGCTTCAGGAGCTCCTAAATAGCTCAGAGAAGGACCTCGAGGGTTGGTGTTCGACTGTGGACAAGTGGGCCCTTCAGCAGGACGTCAAGATGGTGCAGCAACTGATGTGGGACAAGCGAGAGGCAGGCAGCGATCTTACTGATGGCCTGCGAGTCATCCTAAGACAAGTCTTTGGAACTAAGGAGTTCCCAAGATGGGTAGCCCTTGATGATGCGCATTATAATCTGCTTCGGAGAAGGTTGCTCAGCTGCAACAACCGCCTTCGGTTGTACCGCAGCAAGTTGGTCAGTGGCATGTCCCCTCGCTGCTTCTGTTGTCATGATGATGTCAATGAGTCCCTTGCGCACTTCTTATGGGATTGCCCCATGCATGAGGGGAGACGTAAGCAGCTGTTGCTGAGTATGCAGAGGCTCGGTGGCATGGCTGTGGGGGTGCTGAGGGGGATGGAGGGAGTGAGGAGGGTGGTGAGGTCGTAGGCGGTGAGGTTGTGGTGGAGGATGTGTTGCTTGGGCGGGAGCGGGAGGGCTCTGTGCGGCAGGGTTGGGATGATATGTCGCCTGTGGATCAATCACGATTGTTTTGTAAGCTTTTTCAGGGGAAGTCGCGCTTCCGCAGTAACTTTAGGCTTGCTGCGTTGTTAGGGGTTACAGCGTTGCGTCCCCCTCCAAAGTTGGATGTGTTGTTTGGATCATATGTGTCTGAGTGTTGGTCTGCTAGGGAGGGTAAAAGGGAGGAGCTTGGGGTGGAGGATGGGGGCGAGGAGGTGATTGACCTCACTGAGGTTCCATCAGCTTCTGTCCCACCCTCTCCCCCAAGTGACGTTGATGTTGCGCGGCGCGGCCGTCCGCGCAGTGTGGACGTCCTGGCTAGAGAGAGGGGTTCGGGAGCGCAGCGTAGTGTCTCCGAGTTCTTCTCTTCAGCTAACACCCTCGCATCTAGCTCTTCATGCACTTCACAGCCCCCATCTGCCCCTGCTGTTGCTGTTGCTGCTATGTCTGTTTGGTGTTCTGACAATGCGTTGGGATCGGCTGACCCCGGTGACCCAATGGAGGCACATGTCCAGGATCTGGATCTGATGCTATAGTCTGAGGAAGCCTATTATTATTATTATTATTATTATATTATTATTATTATTATTATTATTATTATTATTATTATTATTATTATATTATTATTAATTATTATTCTGGAGGGGTGCACAAGATGGCACTCCATGGGAAGAGGAGGTGGTTGGGCCTCTCCCCACGAAGGTGACCGCTTGGGGAGGGCGGTCCGGGACGGTCACCGGGATATGCGCAACTCTCAACTGGGCATTTACTCGGTAGGGGTTCGGCCAGGCAGGTTGTGGGGTTGTCTGTTGGATTGTTGGTTGGCTCGTTTTTCTTGGCTGTTGGTTTGGGTCTGGTTTCCTGGTTAGCCCATTTTCGCCGAATTTCCTGCCGAGTAAATGCCTGGGGGCTTCCAGTTCCGGTTTGGTGATCTTGTTGAGGTGAGCATTCGGAGGAAACAGTACCGAGATGGGTTGAAGATAGGATTCACATTGAGCCGAGATGGGGCTGAGTTGACCTGTTCCAACTCGGCTCCATTTCGGCTTCATGTTAATCCTATCTTCATCCTATCTGGGTTTTGTCTCCTCCCTATCTTCGCTTCTTCGGGGTTGCCTAACTGGAACACATGATGAGCGCACGTTGGAGAGGGGCTTCAGTCGGTCCCAATGCCTTGCCAGTGCCTTGCTGCGTTGCCGTGCCTTGCCCCATGCATTCACACCCTCCACCGTTGCATTTCTAACTGAGCAGCTTCGGCTGGGATTACTATACTTGTCTGTAAGACCCTATAGGTACCGCTAGGTTCGCGCCTTCTATACCCACGTGGGGGAAGGAGTTTCAGCGGCACGCCGTCCGATCTGGCTCCACTCGGGGACACCCGTACCTCATGATGTGTATTGTTAGGAGCAGCTGAAAGTCCATAAGGCATGAGAGTAGAGGCGTTGGCGATGCGATGGAGAGTGTGTGTAGTGCGTGAGGCAGGTTCTGGCGACGCTGGGGGTGCTGGCGGGCGCCGAAGGGCACGAAGCGACGCGGCAGCGTCCAGTGACACCGGCGGAAATGCGTGTAGTGTGTGTTGCAGATACCGCCGATGCTATTTGCATGGACGGGCGCTTTCCTCGGCGTAAAGAGGCGCGGTGGTGATGGCCAGCGACATTGGCCGTCTACTACTCTCAATGGATTACAAATACGCGAAGCACGGAGCTACCACTGTGGCCCTTATGGGACAAGGTAGAATCGCCGAAGACCTGGACAATCCCCGTGGGAATGCCTCTTCGACGGGCTCTGGCCCGATGTCCCAGGATGGGAGGATGAGGGCTCGCGTATATGACGGAATTCCTGAACCACGTGGAGAGGCTATCTTAGCTGCGCCTCATCCTTCCTCCCCAAACCTGGCACACGGGATCGGCGCTTCAACATAAGGCGAGCGGCGCTATATGGCAGATGGCACCGCCGCCTCGACGGTACCGGCGGGTAGATCGGTACGACAAGGACGGGCGTAATCTGATTAGTCTGGGGGCTCTCAGAACGCGCCAATCTACACGAGATCGCCTCCAAAATGAGCGGTCTTGGTCTGGTGGTCCCGGTAATGGAGTGGCAAGGCCAGCGAATGTCTCGTCACCTGGAGCTGGTCTACGAGGACGATGACAGCAGGCAGACGGCGTTGCAGCAACTCAAACATCTCAAATTCTTCGGCAGAGGGGTCAATGTGGCCCTTGGGCGCAGGTTCAGGGACAGGGAACGTGTCCGAAGGCTTATTCGCATCCATCTGCGTGGGGAAGCGGCGGTCCGGAAGGAGGAAGCTGCGACGGGATATCGCGTCTTGCCTCTGCATGAAGAATGTGTTGATGATGTGCAGGTGGTGTCTTCGGAATTGGCTGCCGATGCACCTAAGTGTGTGTCTGAGTGTGCTGATGTGCATGTGGTGCCCATGCATTCGGCGGCCAGTGCAGTGGGGGACCAACCTGCGCAAGCACCTGCAGAGGGGGGCAGCACGAGGGCGGAAGCCAAGCGCGGCCGTCGGGTCCGGAAACGAGCCAAGAAGCACCGCTCCAAGCAGTTCGATACCGGCTTCAAGCTACTCGTCGCGAGTCACAACTGGCAGGGTAAAACGGGATACGACAACGTAGGCACGGCGGAATGGGCATCATTCTACAAGCACGAGGGCTGGCTAGTCATCGGGGCTCAGGAGCACCGCATGGGCAAGAAGCAACTTTCCAAATGCAGCCTGGATGGATTCCGGATTTTTGGAAAACCTGCGGAGGTCAGCGAGAAAAATCGCTGCAAGGGTGAGGTTCTATTCGCGGTGGCTAACTTCCTTGGTCCGTATTGCAACCTGGTGTAAGCCCCCGTCGACCACCGGCAGCAAGTGTGGCTGCGTATCGCCTCGGGTGTTACCGGCGCTCAGGATATCTATGTGGGCAACGGCTACTTTCCCCAGGAAACGCAGGAAGAAGAGTCGTCAGAGGCGTATGCGGCCTGCCAGGCAGCTATAGCTTTTTTTGGAGCCAAAGGTCTTGTGGTCACGGTGGCGGATGCCAACGCGAAGCTCGGGCCGGCATGCAGCCGAAAAGAGGAGGGCATCGTCGGTCAGCACGGGGAGGTCGATGATAAGGGAGCACCGGTACGTTCGGAGAACGGCAAGAGACTCGCGGCTGTCCTCGTCGCTACGGGCCTGCGAAATCTGAGCGGCTTCTCGTGCCCAGTGGAAGGGTCCTACTGGTGGTCCCGGCGTGAGCAGCGCGGCATGGGCACAGGCAAGCACCTCCTCGATTACATCTGCGCGTCGCCTGGCTTGGCATCTGGAGCAAAGTTCGGAGTATGCGAAGATGATCTTGATACGGACCACAAGGCAGTATGGGCCGAACTGACGTGGAGCGGCCAGCGCCGACCAAAGCGGGCTGCGAAACCTTACAGGTCCTTTCGTGTTGATAAGCTTATTGGTGCTGGTGCCTCGGGTAATGATCACGCTGCGAAGCAAGCGCTGGATTATCTACGCGACAAGTTCGATGACGTATTCCAGCATTGCCTACAGAAGCTTGGAGTGCATTAGCTGCCTGAGCTTGACCTATCGGGTGGTGCCGACAGCCAACGGGTGGTAGATGACGTCACCGAGCGAGTGGCGCAGTCCTTCCGAATGGCGGCGCACCGGGTCCTTGGCTCCAGATGTATACGACCCCGTTTCACCAACAATTGGTTCGACGGGGAGCTAAAGGAGCTCATTCAGCAGCGCCGGGAGGCCTACGCAGCGTACAGGAGGGATGAATCGAATGCGGAAGCCCGTCTGAATTGGCTACGGCTCCGCAAGCAAATTCGGAAGGCAACTCGGGCCAAGAAGTCCGCCTCCTTCAAGCAAGTGCAGGAAGAAGCGGTCAAATGTCAACGCGAGCAATCCTCAAAGCGCTTTTGGCTACTCGCGAAGCGGCTTGGCGGGGCACGCAGAACGAAGGTCTCCGCGCCGGTGCAAAGGGAGGATGGCTCACTGGCGTGTACGCTGCCGGAAAAGGTCGCTCGGTGGGAGGAATTTCGGAAAAATTCGGTGAAGCCACGGGAAAATCCGGCAAGTGCGGCTGTTGTGGTGGAGTGCTGTGCAGAAGCAGGCTCGCTGGAGTGGGAGGAAGCCGAAGCTAAGCGGCAGTTCCACTGGAACGATCGCTTCAGAGATGAGGTGGCCCGGGCTATGAAGGAGCACGAAGTAGGTGAAGACACTTGCGAAGAGCTGGACAAGCCGTTCACGCAAGAGGAGGTCCTTGCCAGGCAACGTGCCCTGATAACCACAAAGCTTGTGGCGAGGACGAAGTGAAGAACGAGATGCACAAGTATGGCGGCGCCTACATCAATGGCTACTTAACGCAGTACTTCAACTGGATTCGAGAAGCCGAGAGGACTCCAAAAGCTTGGGGCAAGGGAATCATCGTCAATATCCCCAAGGGTGGGGATCCTACGGATCCTGACAACTGGAGGGATATCTCGATTATTAGTTGCCTTGGTACGCTGTATCTGTCCTTATTAGCTACTCGTCTAACGCTCTTCGTGGATGGCCCGGATAAGCTACGTCCAGAGCAGGGAGGCTTCCGCCCGGGGCGTCGCACTACGGATCAGGTCTTTACCCTTTGGCAGAGGTTGAAGGGGCGTCAGCAGCAGAAGCGGGAGTCGTATGTCCTGTTCGTCGATCTACGCAAGGCTTTCCCGTCTGTTTGGAGAGATGGCCTATTTGAGAGGCTCTGGAAGCTGGGTGTAAGGGGCAAGTTCTGGCGCACGCTACGCAGGTGCTACGAGCAGACTTCGTCGCAAGTGCTAGTTGATGGAGCACTCACCCCCGAAGTACTGGAGGTGTAGGCGTCCAACAGGGGTCCCCTCTCTCTCCCACACTCTTCAACGTCTTTATGGATGAGCTGTGTGATCGGCTGGCGAGTGCCCTCAAGATCACGGATGTGAAGCGGCTGAACGACATCAAGGCACTTCTATACGCGGACGACGTGGCCCTCATCGCTCACAGTCGCACCGAGCTCCAGAAGATGGTCAATGTTGTGGCCAAGTTCGCGGAAGATTACCGGCTGGAAGTCAACTTGAAGCCCGGCAAGACGGAAATCATGCCCATTTACACGTCGAGCAAGGCGAAACGACCAAGTATCAGGGAGCGAGGTGAGCCCGTGGTGTGGTTTCGCGGCCAGAAGCTTTGTGTCACCAGTCAGTACAAGTACCTGGGAGTGGTTATCACCGACGACCTGAAGTGGAAGCAGCAGGCCCTGCGGGCTACGCGTGTCACTGAAGTCGCCACCGCAGGTTGGTACTCTTTGTGGTGTGCAGGTGAGATACAAGCTAGGTATCGTCTCATGTGCTGGAATCAACTTGTGGGAGCCAAGCTGAAGTACGCCTTCGATGTCTGGCGTGCCCCCGTATCGCAGCTCACCAAGCTGGAGGCAGCAATGCTGCGCCCCATGAGGATGATTCTCGGCATCAGCCCTAAGACAAGCAAGTGGATTACACTCTTTCTGGCGCGCTCTTTGAGTGCGGAGCGTTTGCGGCGGGCGGCGCAACTGAAGTTCTATGGACGGCTGTGTGTTCTACCGGAGAAGCGATTTCCTGTCATCGCATCTCAAGTCAAATCCGACTGGACTGCGGAGGCCGAAGGCGTTATCAGGGACTCAATGGATCTACAACAAGGGCTTCAGGAGCTCCTAAATAGCTCAGAGAAGGACCTCGAGGGTTGGTGTTCGACTGTGGACAAGTGGGCCCTTCAGCAGGACGTCAAGATGGTGCAGCAACTGATGTGGGACAAGCGAGAGGCAGGCAGCGATCTTACTGATGGCCTGCGAGTCATCCTAAGACAAGTCTTTGGAACTAAGGAGTTCCCAAGATGGGTAGCCCTTGATGATGCGCATTATAATCTGCTTCGGAGAAGGTTGCTCAGCTGCAACAACCGCCTTCGGTTGTACCGCAGCAAGTTGGTCAGTGGCATGTCCCCTCGCTGCTTCTGTTGTCATGATGATGTCAATGAGTCCCTTGCGCACTTCTTATGGGATTGCCCCATGCATGAGGGGAGACGTAAGCAGCTGTTGCTGAGTATGCAGAGGCTCGGTGGCATGGCTGTGGGGGGTGCTGAGGGGGATGGAGGGAGTGAGGAGGGGGGTGAGGTCGTAGGCGGTGAGGTTGTGGTGGAGGATGTGTTGCTTGGGCGGGAGCGGGAGGGCTCTGTGCGGCAGAGTTGGGATGATATGTTGCCTGTGGATCAATCACGATTGTTTTGTAAGCTTTTTCAGGGGAAGTCGCGCTTCCGCAGTAACTTTAGGCTTGCTGCGTTGTTAGGGGTTACAGCGTTGCGTCCCCCTCCAAAGTTGGATGTGTTGTTTGGATCATATGTGTCTGAGTGTTGGTCTGCTAGGGAGGGTAAAAGGGAGGAGCTTGGGGTGGAGGATGGGGTCGAGGTGATTGACCTCACTGAGGTTCCATCAGCTTCTGTCCCATCCTCTCCCCCAAGTGACGTTGATGTTGCGCGGCGCGGCCGTCCGCGCAGTGTGGACGTCCTGGCTAGACAGAGGGGTTCGGGAGCGCAGCGTAGTGTCTCCGAGTTCTTCTCTTCAGCTAACACCCTCGCATCTAGCTCTTCATGCACTTCACAGCCCCCATCTGCCCTTGCTGTTGCTGTTGCTGCTATGTCTGTTTGGTGTTCTGACAATGCGTTGGGATCGGCTGACTCCGGTGACCCAATGGAAGCACATGTCCAGGATCTGGATCTGATGCTATAGTCTGAGGAAGCCTATTATTATTATTATTATTATTATTATTATTTTGGACACCGTGATAGCCCAGTGGTCAAGTTCTACCATCTGGGCCCTGTCGCCAGTTCGATTCCCGTCGGTGCCACCAGTATTTTCATTGAACATACCGGTCTATTTCTGGACCAGTATTTTCATTGAACATACCGGCCCGTCTGGAAGTGTTGGAACTGCCCTTGCGGGGGTGTCATTAGAGCTTATCGTCAATTCTTCGTACTCCCCTCACGGGTGAGACGATGGAGGCGCATGTGCAGAAATGCATCAGCCATTGACAGAGAAGCACTATTATTATTATTATTATTATTATTATTATTATTATTATTATTATTATTATTATTATTATTATTATTATTATTATTATTATTAGTGGCACCGCGATAGCCCAGTGGTTGAGGTCTACCATCTGGGACCTGTCGCCAGTTCGATTCCCGTCGGTGCCAGTATTTTCAAAGGATATTTTCTTTGAAAGTATTGGTCTGTCTGGAAGGCTTGGAGCTGCCTTGCGGGGGTGTCAGTAGAGCCTATCGTCAAATCTTCGTACTCCCCTCGCGGGTGAGACGATGGAGGCACATGTGCAGAAATGCATTCGCCATTGACACAGAAGCACTATTATTATTATTATTATTATTATTATTATTATTATTATTATTATTATTATTATTATTATTATTATTATTATTTTGGACACCGTGATAGCCCAGTGGTCAAGTTCTACCATCTGGGCCCTGTCGCCAGTTCGATTCCCGTCGGTGCCACCAGTATTTTCATTGAACATACCGATCCATCTGGACCAGTATTTTCATTGAACATACCGGCCCGTCTGGAAGTGTTGGAACTGCCCTTGCGGGGGTGTCATTAGAGCTTATCGTCAATTCTTCGTACTCCCCTCACGGGTGAGACGATGGAGGCGCATGTGCAGAAATGCATCAGCCATTGACAGAGAAGCACTATTATTATTATTATTATTATTATTATTATTATTATTATTATTATTATTATTTATTATGATTATGATCATGATTATGATTATGATTATGATTATGATTGTGATTATGATTATGATTATGAGTATGATTATGATTATGATTACGATTATGATTATGATTATCATCATCATCATCATCATCATCATCATCATTATTGTCATTATCATCATCATCATCATTATCATTATCATTATTATCATTATTACTATTATTATTATTATTATTATTATTATTATTATGATTATTATTATTATTATTTGGACACCGTGATAGCCCAGTGGTCAAGTTCTACCATCTGGGCCCTGTCGCCAGTTCGATTCCCGTCGGTGCCACCCGTATTTTCATTGAACATACCGGCCCGTCTGGAAGTGTTGGAACTGCCCTTGCGGGGGTGTCATTAGAGCTTATCGTCAATTCTTCGTACTCCCCTCACGGGTGAGACGATGGAGGCGCATGTGCAGAAATGCATCAGCCATTGACAGAGAAGCACTATTATTATTATTATTATTATTATGATTATTATTATTATTATTATTATTATTAGTAGTAGTAGTAGTAGTAGTAGTATTATTGTGGCACCGCGATAGCCCAGTGGTTAAGGTCTACCATCTGGGACCTGTCGCCAGTTCGATTCCCGTCGGTGCCAGTATTTTCAAAGGATATTTTCTTTGAAAGTAGTGGTCTGTCTGGAAGGCTTGGAGCTGCCTTGCGGGGGTGTCAGTAGAGCCTATCGTCAAATCTTCGTACTCCCCTCGCGGGTGAGACGATGGAGGCGCATGTGCAGAAATGCATTCGCCATTGACTGAGAAGCACTATTATTAGTATTATTATTATTATTATTATTCAGCCCAATGGCCTCAAGGCGTTAAACTGTGACGCCAACTCATAACCCTTTGGTGGTAGATGCTGGGGAGGAGGGTCGTTGCGCGCGTAAAAGATCTTAAACTCCGCATATGCTGGTTAATAGCCCAGGACCCAGCAGACACCAGATTGTTATGGGTGGGGTTTCGAGGCAGCTCTAGGCAGCTCTAGCAACCGCGCTTGGTGTATGCACTTGCACATTCG
>WBZZ01001100.1:42500-45000 GCA_019918135.1 Paulinella micropora | reverse complement strand
GTATCGAGGATAAAAGTACGGGCAGCTTTAGAAGCAAACAGGAGACAGGGAAAGAGAAAAGAAAATTTTTGAAAAACGAAGCGGTATATTCCTAAAATTTCACATGAATTTGTCAGGTTGTTTTCACAGGTTATAATTCAATCCTCCCGGGCCCGACTGCATGACGCTAAACTGGATCGATTCTCTGCATGACGTCGACCTTAAACTGTACATGTGCCTGCTTTTTTTTTTCCGACTTTTCAAATTTATGCAAGTTCACCTACTTAATTAACTATTCAATTCTATCTCTTCGTCTTCACACTTAGCACTATTAGTATTAATATTACTAGCAGTGAGTTGCGCACGGCAAGTACAATATATTAATCATGATATATCACTGCTAAGTTTTACTAATTATTACTAGAAACAGTGCTTGCGCAAAAAAATTATTTTAATTTTAATATAATATCAACTAAAGAAACTCAGCAATTCCTTGTGTATACCATGTAGAAGTGAGTGGGAAGGCGAAGTAAACCTCGGATCTAAAGTGTTTATTAACATATACATGCCCATCTAGACCGTGGCATATGTAGCCACTGTTTGTAAAAATACGTACGGCGCGCGCGTGATCTATAGCCTGAGGAACGGAAGCTATATCACTGAGGAAGGTGACTCCAATACCCACTTGAACCTAGAACTTTCAAGGATCTTCAAAACCTCCTACTAACTTCACTTATTTACGTTGCCACGGTTCAAGTTTACCAGTGAGCCTCCGATAGTATTATTAATAATATTTTGACGTTTGGACTCGTGACTCAAGTTGCTCGGAGTGCCAACTACGACGGGCCTTTTTCAGTCCCCATCATATTGTATTAATATCTACCGCTGGCAACGATTTTCTGACCGCGCCGTAGCATTTCATTTCCACTTCTGCTGAGACCGTGGCACACTCGCTACCGGAGACTCGCCGCTGCCACTGCCGCCAGTCACAGTGGAATAAAACCCGGCAGCTTGACCTCCACAAAATTCAAACTTGCCTCACAAATTTCTTCATGAGCACAGCTCATATGCCCTGGAGCCATCTACTATTGTAATACCACTTCAAGTGACAAAAGAATAAGCTCTTGCCTTATTGGAGTCATGACTAAGCTCTAGAACTCAAGTTACCCGCAACCTTAACTTAAAGCAAAGGTGTGAGTGAGCACGGTCACAGAGTCCGGCGTGGTCCGGTAAACCACTGCCAGTGACACTTTTATTAAATAACTATTTCTGAAATCCTAAATTGACGTTAGTAACACCAATGCCTCCCGCGGGCCCAGACCAGTACCGGTGATTGAATTCACACCTAGTGTCACTGACTGTCACTGTCTAACTAATAGTAATATCAATAACAAACTTCAAGTCACGAGCCTCCTAACGTCAATACCGGTTATATTTTTTCCACTGAACGACTCACTAAAATAATTGAAGAACGCTTGCTTTTCATAGAGCTGAAAAGGAAGCATGCAAGGTGGCTAACATATTAGTAAAAAGTAGTGTGAACATAGCCTGAGAGAGAAAAAGGCAGACTACAGGAAGAAGTGTGAAAGGCTAAATATTAATTTTTACGCAAGCACTGCTTTAATAGAATACTTGCCACTCGTAGAGCTGAGTGGGAAGCAGAAGAGATAAAATGGAAGAGGTATCCGAAGAGATACAAAAGGAGAAAACATGAAGTTTTTTTTTATTATTTATTTTTTATTTTTTTAAAAAGTAGTCACAGTTTAGCTCATGCAGAGATATCCCATCACCCCAATCAACTTCCTAAAGTTATTAATATTACCGTTATTCTGTTGACTCTTGAGAGATATTGTGACTCTCATACGGTAAGCTTATTTTGACGCAAACACTTTTCGTAGTAATGATAGAATACTTGCCGCTTGTAGGAATAAGTGCGAAGCGTTAGAGTAAAATGGAAGTGATATCAAGAGATATTGTACAAAAGTGGCCGAAAAATGAAGCGTTAAAAAAAAAAAAAAAAAAAGAGAGAGAGAGAGAGAGAGAGAGAGAGAGAGAGAGAGAGAGAAGAAAAAGAAAAGAAAGGGGAAAAACCTAATAGGAAAGAAGAAAGTAAGGATACAAAGGAAGGGGTAATATCTTACTGTACATAAGATCTGTACAGGGTATGCGAAGTATGGCATATTTACCTACCTGCGCCTACATCCTGCTCCTCCCCATCCTTCTCCTCCTCCTTCTCTTTCTCCTCCTTCTCCTCTTCTTTTCCCCCCTTTTCCTCCTCCCCTCTCTCGTTTCCCTCTTCTCAGGCTCTCTATCTCTGAGAGTCTACTCCTCCTCCTTCTCCTCTTGCTCCCCCTCTTTCTACTTTTACGCAAACACTTTTAATAAGAGAATACTTGCTACCTGTACTTCCCTTCCTTCTTTTGCTTCTCCTCTTTGCCCCCCCCCCCCCCCCACCCCCCTCTTCCCCCTATTCCTCCTCATCTTTACGCAAGCACGGTTTCAATAAAATACTTGCCACTCG
>WBZZ01001100.1:25000-37500 GCA_019918135.1 Paulinella micropora | reverse complement strand
TTCAAGTGCCGGAGGCACCATCAGAACGCAAGTGTAAACTCTGGTGGCACAAAAACTAAAATCTCTGGTTTTTGTACCACCCGGCACCAAAACTTTTATATCTTCAAAGAGAGCTCACCGAGGTGTCGGGTACACCAAACATCAGCCTCAAACTCCCTCTGGTGTGCGCGAACGGCGCCTGGTGGCGCAAAGACCTGAGCTTTCTGGTTTTTACGCCATCCGGCACCGCAGCGAAAAGAGCTCATCAAGAAATGTCAGATACACCAAATATGAGCCACTAACTCCCTCTGGTGGGCGCAAACGGCGCCTAGTGGCAGAAAGACCTCAATTTTCTGGTTTCTTTGCCACCCGCGACCGAAACAGGTACGTACAATTGCAGGGCTGGGGTTCCCGGGGTAAGGGTCCCCGGGTTCCCCTTGCCCCGTCGACAGGGTACGTTCAATGGCCGGAGGTACCGGCAAGTACTCCCAAAAAACAAGGAATTTTGGAATTCAGGACACTCACCAAACGCAAATATTTGCGCGAAGTCCTAAAAATTATATCAGCATCAACATCGAGTCTGGGGCTAGCCACCATGCAAATATGAGCTCCCAACTCCTCCTGGTTCACAAGAACCATGATTTATGGGGACAGGGGGTGCCGAAAAAGGCCAAAAAAACAAGGAATTTTGGCATTTAGGACACTCCCTTAACGCAAGTATTTGCGTGAATTCCAAAAAAATTATATCAGCATCAACATCGAGTCTGTCGCTAGCCACCCTGCAAATATGAACTCCCAACGCCTGGTTCACAAACCATGATTTATAGGGACAGGGGTGCGAAAAAAAAGGAATTTTGCATTCAGGACACTGCCCTAACGCAAATCTTTGCGTGAATTCCAAAAAAATTATATCAGCATCAACATCGAGTCTGGGGCTAGCTACCCTGCAAATATGAGCTCCCAACTCATCCTCGTTCCCACAAACCATGATTTATAGGGGTGCGGAAAAGGGGGGGCGGTGGGGAGGGAGGGTGGTACACAATACCCCCCACCCCCTCTACCCCCCACCCCCCTCTACCCCCAACACCTTTCAGGGATAATAATAACAATAATAATAATAGTAATAATAAGAATAATAATAATAATAATAATAATAATAATAATAATAATAATAATAATAATAGACTTATCAGTCAATTGGCCTTTGATCCTGTCGGACATGTGCCTCCATTGGTAGCACGGGGCCGTTCGGTGACGCGGCTCCGCTCCAAAGACTCGACTGGCGGTGCAATGTGCAAATGAGCGTGCTGTGCATTGCAAGTGGGTGCAAGGAGTGAGAGGAGTTATCTGCCGAGAAGAAGTCCGCGACGCTGCGCTGACCTCCACCTACAACAGATCTAGCCAGACATTCTACCTGACTAGGCCTTCCCCTCCTCCTTCTACCCACCTCCTGAACGACCGTGAGGTCGATCACCTCCTCCTCCTCCTCCGCCCCCTCTGCCTCCCTGATCTGCGCCTCCAACTCCTCCCACTCCTTCCGGATGGTGGCAACAAACCTCCCTAACTCCTCCTCCACCTCTTCTGGGACAGGGATAAACAAAACGCCGAGCATCGCCGCCATCTTTTCATCCTCCCCCTTCAGCCATTCCTCTTTGAAGAGCTTCATCTCCTCCTCCGCCTCCCGCAGTTCCCTGTGATAAAGCCCTCCTCGATTCAGCATGAGGGGCTGCCGGGCTTGCGCCTCATCGATAAACTTAAACAGTGCCTCACGAGAGCTCGCAAACGTTGGGCAACGCAGCAGGAAGTGACGTAACGACTCGTTAACCTCAGTGCCACACAAGGCGAAAAAGCTTGAGCAGTCCGGCGAGCATGAGCCAAATTTGGATCGGTAGAGGCGAAGGCGATTGTTGCAGCTCAACAATCGCCTTCTGATAAGGTTGTGACTTCCCCCCTCCAGCGCCCGCCAACGTGGGAAAGCAGAGCGGGAAGACATCTGGCTAAGCAGCACCCTAAGCCCATCAGAGGGCTTAGCCTGCCGCTCCCAGCCAGCTACTTCCTGCCGGACAGACCATTGCTTTACCACCTCGTTCCAGTTTGCCAGAGCGGCCCGCCAGTCCTTATCATCTACCGTGCCATCTTCGTTCACGACCCGCTTGAGCGCATCCAAGCCCTCCCGCAGCCTGTGATCTGCTAAGATCAAATTTTCCGTATCTTCCTTCCATTTGCACCGACCCGTGTTGTAAAGCCTGCGTGTTAGCGCTGTGTTGCCCAGTAACTCGATGCGCCCTAGGAACCGAAGCCGGGCCGCCTTGGCAAGGATGCTAAAACTCGGCGTGCGGCCTAAACCCCTGGTGATGCAGCCGCTTGTGCGCGTACCAACACCCAAGATGACCCGCAGGGGCGCTACCAACGCGCCCTCCAGCTTACTCAGCTTGTTGGCGCCCGGCAGATCCCAAAAAGCCGATGCGTAAAGCAACTTTGCGCCAACCATTTGCTGCCAATTCATCAGCCGAAGACGCGCTGGAACTTCGTGGGCAATCCAGAGGGGGTAGCAGGCAGCCGTTCCCGCTACAGTGATTTCCGCCGCCCGCTTCGCTTGCGGTTTATCGGAGAGGGTGTCCGTGAGCAGAACTCCCAGGTATTTGTAGTGGTCGGTGACGTTGAGAACCTTGCCCCGGAACCTCACGCATGGGGGCGACTTTTTTGACTTGGCGTGCCCGTATATCGGCATGACTTCCGTCTTGCCCGGTTTCAGGTTGATTTCAAGCCGATAGTCCTCCACGAATGTCGCCACGACATTTACAATCTGTTGAAGCTCCGTGACACTATGCGCAATTACCGCAACGTCGTCGGCGTAAAGCAGGGTCCGTATGTCTTCGATGCGGTTGAGGTCCTCGATCTCCAGCTCTTTCGCGATTCGGACCGTTAGCTCATCCATGAAGACGTTGAACAGCGACGGTGACAACGGCGACCCTTGCTGAACTCCCATCTCTTCCAGCACTTCACCAGTGAGTTCGCCATCGACTAGCACTCGCGATGACGTTCTTCGGTAAAAACGCCGCAGAATGCGATAGAACTTGCCCTGTACCCCCATCTGGGTTAGCCTCTGAAACAACCCGGCCCGCCAAACCGTAGGGAATGCCTTTCTCAGATCCACGAACAAAACGAAAGAACGGAGGCCAGCTTGTTGTCTAAGGCGCAGACGCTCCTTAAGGACAAAAATCTGGTCCCCCGTACTACGTTTTGGCCGGAACCCACCCTGCTCTGGGCGCAGCCTGCCCGGCTGATCGATGAAAGCCGTAAGCCTCGCCGCCATAAGGGACAGATACATCTTACCCAGACAGCTCAGAATCGCGATGTCTCTCCAATTTTCCGGATCGGTTGGGTCGCCTCCTTTTGGGATGTTGACGATAATCGCTTTGCCCCAGTCGCTGGGGGTGTATTCGCACGATTTCAACCAGTTGAAGAAGCGCACCAGAAAGCTCACAATCCGCGTGCCTCCGTACTTGAGCATCTCGTTCTTGATCTTATCTGGTGAGCACGCTTTGTGATTCTGGAGATTTCCTGGCAGAGCTCCACTTCCTTCTCGGTGTAATCATAGTCCAGCGGGCCCGTCTCAGTCCGGATTTCCTCGGCTTACGCCATGGCCTCGAATTGGTCGCGCAGGATGTCGTTATACTGGAAGGTTTCGCGGGCCTTCCGCTCGGGCTCAATCCGCGCTGCTTCCTCGTCGGAACCGACTTCCTCTACACATGCATCCTCCAAAAACTGGTTTTCTTTGGGGACCACCATACGTCGGCGGTATTCTTCCCATTCTTGTAGTTTTTCCCGGAGTGTGCATGCCAGAGTGCCATCGGGCTTCCGAACAGGAGCAGAAGCTTTGGACCGCCGAACCCCGCCCAAACGCTTTGACAGCTTCCAGTACGTGGCCATGGTAGCGCTCCTGAAGTTGGCAGCGGTGTCATTCTGGACCCGCTTCCACGCTTGCTCCTTCTTCTCCTTGCATAACCTTATGACCGCCTTCCTCGCTTCTTTATATCTTTGCCAGGCCTCCGGTTGGCCTCATTCCTTCGCCAGAGGCCGTATGCCTCTCTCCGTCGCGCAATCGCTTCCCTAAGACCCTCATCAAACTATGCATGAGTAAACCCTGGCCTAATCACCCGAACTCCCAAGACCTTCGCGGCTGCGCCCGTGAAAGCTCGGACCACTAAGCTAGCGACCCTATCTACCTCCTGCTGAAGCTCATCCGGGTCCTCCACTGCTGATAGATCTGGGAGGCCATCTGGCAACAGCCCCGATATACCAGCTGCAAAGGTCTCGTCGTACTTCAACCTAAGCTTAGACAGCTCACTCTCCTTACCCTCGACTACCCTGCCTATCAAGCGCTCTGCCTTGAATGCTTTGTACCTCTTTACCTGCTTTTTGGGGGGTGGCTGTCCCCCCAGACCAGTTCCGCCCACACAGCTTTGTGGTCGGTATCAAGGTCTACCTCGTCGACGCCGAAGCTCGCCTCCTCCGCCAGCTCGGAAGGGACGCAGATGTAATCCAGCAGATGCCTTCGTCCACCTACATTTTCCTGCCTAGACCACCAATATTTGTCCCCCCGTGGTTGCGAAAACCCACTGAGATTGCGCAACCCCGTGGCAACAAGCATCGCAGCCAGCAACTCACCATTCTCACTCCTAACCCCTCTACCCCTCTCATCTATCTCGCCAAAGGGGCCCACCACTCCCTCCTCCCGCGCTATTCTGGCGGGCCCCAGCTTAGCATTGGAATCACCAACCGTAACCACATGACCTTTGGTGGCGAAGTAGGAGACGGCCGCCTGCCACGCCTCATAGGCTGCAATAGATTCCTCTCGTTGATTTTCTTGGGGGAAGTAGCCGTTGCCGACGAACACATCCGACGCCGTCGCGCTCCCAGACGACAGCCTCACCCACAATTGCTGTGGGTGTGAAACAGGCACCTGTACAATGGTAGCGCACGGTGCCAGATAGTTGGCCACCAACGTCAAGACTCCTCCCAAGAGACGCGAGCCCGCACCAGTTGCAGCCGCTTTGCCGAGGACTGCGAAGCCGTCGACTTGGAGCTTCTCCACCTTCTGCGACGATAGGTTGTGCTCCTGGACTCCGACGATCACCCAGCCTCGCTCCTTGTAGTGCTCCGGCCATTCCCCAAAGCCAGGGCTATCCACACCCACTTTTCCTTGCCAATTATGTGAGGCCACCCTCAGTGGGAAGCCTTCACAAATTGGGAAGAACGAAGCTGGTGCCGATGCCTGCGCTTCGGTTGAGCCCGCCTGGAGCCCTCCGCCACCCTCCACGGCCCATCCTGCACCCTCCGCCCCAGCTCCTCCAGCTCCCGCATCCCGCCCCACTCCGCCAAGGGAGATTCACCGCTTGAGGCTTCGCCCTGGGCCTCGTCGACTTCCACGTCGAGCACCCAGTAGCCAAACCCCTGCTTGCGAAGCTCCCTCTGCATCTCTACATACTGGGCACCCCCCGTGCAGCCCGCTGCTTCTCTCTTTCCCGGAAAGTCCTACCCATCGCAACGTGAACCTTTCCCGTGAAGAACTTACGCTCCCGCAGCAGCCGCACCATCTTCTCCGCCTCCTCACAAGACGCACATTTAATCCGCAAATGCCGCCCGCTACCTCTGCCCGCGAATTCCACCTCGACTTCCTCGAGACCGAGAATTCGGAGCTCTCGCGCCATGACCACTGTCTGAGAGACATGCGATAGCCCCCATACTATGCAACATCTCTTATCCAGCTCATTTCGTACCTTCCTCCGCCACCTCCTCGGTGGCGGTACCGCTTGCCACACGCCGTGACCAGACCTTTCCGGACGTGACTTCTCTTCCGAGGTTGGGGAGGGTGATCGAGATGCAGCAGGATTGCTGGCTCTACGTGATTCAGGTTGCCCGTCAGGTACGCGAGCACTCGACCACCCCACCCCGGCCGAGTAGCCATCGCCACCCGCAGGCGCACTCCCACGGGGAACGTCTAAACCTGAAGGATTACCGCCTTGACCCATAGGGCCAGCACTAGCGGCCGCGCTCTTCGCATAAGAACCTGACATAAGTGGTATGGGACCCCGGTGCCGCATTGATCGAGTTGTAAACTCGATAAATGAGGACCCAGGTGGGGTTATTTAAAGCTCAACCCTTAAAAAGCATACGTGTACGTATGTATAGGAATACAGACAAACACTCACCTGCATCCGTAACCAGGCACGAGGCAGGACCCGCTGTGCATCATCGAGGTAGGTGTCGTGGCAAACCACCCTGCGTCCGATAAACGCTGCAAGTGAGTCATCTACCGAGAGCACAGAGTGACAGGCCCGTGCACGTGTACCCACCACCCCATAACCCTCCGCCAGAGCAACCCCATGGCATCCGCAGGATGAGCACGAAGAGTGCTGAGAGAGAGGGTGAGCCAGGAGCCCCGCTCCGGTCCGTCGTTACTTTGGTCATTTAGTCGTTTCAAGGCTTGTGATAAGGTGTAGGGCCTCTCGCCTTCGTACAAACTCCGACCGACAGTAGTTTGGTTGACCATCCTTCGCGGTGACCCTCTGAACACAACCCCCTCCCCCAGTGCCCACCCCTTGTGATTCCAGAGGCCACCCCGAGCCAAGAGCCATGAGTATGATGAGCAACTCACATGAGTTACTCTCAGTAATTGGGACCCGTCTCATAAATCAATGGAACGCTTATCGTGCGCCCCTCATAGGCTCAGCCCGCCCATGTGAAAGCTAGGCCTCGCCCAAAGCAAAGCAAAGCAAAGCAAAAAAAAAAAAAAAAAAAAAAAAGAGAGAGAGAGAGAGAGAGAGAGAGAGAGAGAGAGAGAGAGAGAGAGAGCGAGAGCGAGGCCGCCGTGGCTCGCCCGCAATCCAGCTGGGTGCACCTCGTCACAACCACTCATCGGCGTGAGCTCATAGCTGTGTGCGACATAGGTACAAGAGCAAGAGGAGAAACAGTGTGCCAGCGTGGATGTGTGGGTGAGGCAGTGCGGTGAGGCAAAGCAGCGATGCCAGTCGAATCCCTGGAGACGGAACCTAGCATCAAAAACATCGTATAAGTCTACCCCAGGCCTCCATCCACCGAGTGGTGAGCTCGATAAAAGAAGACCCGAGTGGGGTTATTTAAAGCTCAACCCTTAAAAAAGCATAAACATGTACGCCGCCAGGAACCCAACAACAATAACATAGCAGCCAGGAACCCAACAACAATAACATAGCAGCCAGGAACCCAACAACAATAACATAGCTTCCGTAACCAGCCTTCAGGAACCCGCCTCAGTTACCCGCCCCCGTAACCAGGCCAGAGACGTGACGTACTATGCATCATTGAGGTGTCGTGGCAAGCCATCCAGCGTCCGATAGAAGCTACAAATGAGTCATCTACCGAAAACACTAAGTGACAGGCCCGGTCACATGCACCCAACACGTCCCGACCCTCCGCCAGAGCATCCCCATGGCATCCGCAAAGTGAGCACGAGGGGTTCCGGGAGAGAGGGTGAGTCAGGAGCCCCGCGTCCAGGCAGTCGCTACTGTGATAGTTGAGTGATTTCAAGGCTTGTGGAAATGTGTGGGGCCTCTCGCCTTCGTACCCACTCATACCGACAGTAGTTTAGTTAACCAACCTGTCCAGTGACCCACTGAGCCCAACCCCCTCCCTCAGATAACCCCCACCCCCCGCACTCACCCCGAGTGATACCAGAGGCCACCCCGAGCCAAGAGCCGTGAGCGTGGTGAGAGAGCTTCTCTCAGTAAAAGGTCCCGTCTCATGAATCAGTGGAGCACTGATTATGTACCCCTCATAACAAGCTGCCAACGGCCCAACCCCGCCGTGTGGCGGTGGCACCCAACCATGTATTGGTGCCCCAAAATAATAATGATAATAATAATAATAATAATAATAATAATAATAATAATAATAATAATAGTGCTTCTCTGTCAATGGCTGATGCATTTCTGCACATGCGCCTCCATCGTCTCACCCGTGAGGGGAGTACGAAGAATTGACGATAAGCTCTAATGACACCCCCGCAAGGGCAGTTCCAACACTTCCAGACGGACCGGTATGTTCAATGAAAATACTGGTCCAGACGGAGCGGTATGTTCAATGAAAATACTGGTGGCACCGACGGGAATCGAACTGGCGACAGGGCCCGGATGGTAGAACTTGACCACTGGGCTATCACGGTGTCCAAAATAATAATAATAATAATAATAATAATAATAATAATAATAATAATAATAATAATAATAATAGTGCTTCTCTGTCAATGGCTGATGCATTTCTGCACATGCGCCTCCATCGTATAATAATAATAATAATAATAATAATAATAATAATAATAATAATAATAATAATAATAATAGTGCTTCTCTGTCAATGGCTGATGCAAATCTGCACATGCGCCTCCATCGTCTCACCCGTGAGGGGAGTACGAAGAATTGACGATAGGCTCTAATGACACCCCCGCAAGGGCAGTTCCAACACTTCCAGACGGACCGGTATGTTCAATGAAAATACTGGTGGCACCGACGGGGAATCGAACTGGCGACAGGGCCCAGATGGTAGAACTTGACCACTGGGCTATCACGGTGTCCACAATAATAATAATAATAATAATAATAATAATAATAATAATAATAATATAATAATGATAATAATAATAATCACAATAGTAATAATAATAATAATAATAATAATAATAATAATAATAATAATAATAATAATAATAATTAGGGGCTGCGCCAACACCTGAAAGGATGGTTTGCGGTGCGCTTCGCGCACCCCCCCCCCCCCTTCCCGGGAGTAGAGCCCCCCGGACCCCCCTTCCCCGTCGACAGGGTACGTTCAATTGCCGGAGGTACCAGCAGAACGCAAGTGTAAGCTCTGGTGGCAAAAAACCTAAAATCTCTGGTTTTTGTGCCACCCGCCACCAAAACTTTTTTATCTCCGAAGAGAGCGCACCGGTCGGGTACACCAAACATCAGCCTCAAACTCCCTCAGGTGTGCGCAGACGGCGCCTGGTGGCGCAAAAACCTCAATTTTCTGGTGTCTACGCCACTGGCGAAACAATTTTTATATTTTCCAAGAGAGCTCATCAAGAAGTGTCAGATACACCAAATATCAGCCGCTAACTCCTTCTGGTGTGCGCAAACGGCGCCTGGTGGCACAAGACCTCAATTTTCTGGTATGAGTGCCACCCGCGACCAAAACGGGTACGTACAAACGCCGGGCTGGGGTTCCCGGGGGGAGGGCCCCCGGACCACCCCTGCCCCGTCGACAGGGTACGTTCAATTGCCGGAGGGCGCCTGGTGGCACAAGACCTCAATTTTCTGGTGTGCGTGCCAACCGCGACCAAAAGGGGTACGTACAATCTTCGGGCTGGGGTTCCCGGGGGGAGTACCCCCCGGACCCCCCCTGCTCCGTCGACAGGATACGTTCAATTGCCGGAGGCACCGGCAAGTGCTGCTAAAAAACAAGGAAATTTGGCATTCAGGACACTCCCCTAACGCAAATACTTGCGTGAATTCCAAAAAAACTATATCAGTATCAACATCGAGTTTGGGGCTAGCCAGCCTGCCAATATGCTCTCCCAACTCCTTCTGGTTCCCACAAACCATGATTTATAGGGATGGGGGGTGCAAAAAAAGGCCAAAAAAAAGGAATTTTGGCATTCAGGACACTCCCCTAATGCAAATATTTGCGTGAATTCCAAAAAATTATATCAGCATCAACATCGAGTCTGAGGCTAGCCACCCTGCAAATATGAGCTCCCAAACCCTCCTGGTTCACACAAACCATGATTTATAGGGACAGTGGTGCGAAAAAAGGGAAATTTGGCATTCAGGACACTCCCTTAACGCAAATATTTGCGTGAATTCCAAAAAAATCATATCAGCATCAAGATCGAGTCTGGGGCTAACCACCCTGCAAATATGATCTCCCAACTCCTCCTGGTTCACACAAGCCATGATTTATAGGGACAGGGGTGCGAAAATGCGGGGTGGGGGTGGGGGTGGGTGTGTGTGTGTGTGTGTGTGTGGGGGGGGGGGGTACACAATTTTCATTTTTCCCGTCCCCCCAAACCCCCCACCCCCTTTGCGAACACCTTTCAGCGATAATAATAATAATAATAATAATAATAATAATAATAATAGTGCTTCTCTGTCAATGGCTGATGCATTTCTGCACATGCGCCTCCATCGTCTCACCCGTGAGGGGAGTACGAAGAATTGACGATAAGCTCTAATGACACCCCCGCAAGGGCAGTTCCAACACTTCCAGACGGGCCGGTATGTTCAATGAAAATACTGGTCCAGACGGATCGTTACGTTCAATGAAAATACTGGTGGCATCGACGGGAATCGAACTGGCGACAGGGCCCAGATGGTAGAACTTGACCACTGGGCTATCACGGTGTCCATAATAATAATAATAATAATAATAATAATAATAATAATAATAATAATAATAATAATAATAATAGTGCTTCTCTGTCAATGGCTGATGCAAATCTGCACATGCGCCTCCATCGTCTCACCCGTGAGGGGAGTACGAAGAATTGACGATAGGCTCTAATGACACCCCCGCACGGGCAGTTCCAACACTTCCAGACGGACCGGTATGTTCAATGAAAATACTGGTGGCACCGACGGGAATCGAACTGGCGACAGGGCCCAGATGGTAGAACTTGACCACTGGGCTATCACGGTGTCCATAATAATAATAATAATAATAATAATAATAATAATAATAGTGCTTCTCTGTCAATGGCTGATGCAAATCTGCACATGCGCCTCCATCGTCTCACCCGTGAGGGGAGTACGAAGAATTGACGATAGGCTCTAATGACACCCCCGCAAGAGCAGTTCCAACACTTCCAGACGGGCCGGTATGTTCAATGAAAATACTGGTGGCACCGACGGGAATCGAACTGGCGACAGGGCCCAGATGGTAGAACTTGACCACTGGGCTATCACGGTGTCCAAATAATAATAATAATAATAATAATAATAATAATAATAATAATAATAATAATAATAATAGTGCTTCTCTGTCAATGGCTGATGCATTTCTGCACATGCGCCTCCATCGTCTCACCCGTGAGGGGAGTACGAAGAATTGACGATAAGCTCTAATGACACCCCCGCAAGGGCAGTTCCAACACTTCCAGACGGGGGCCGGTATGTTCAATGAAAATACTGGTCCAGACGGATCGGTATGTTCAATGAAAATACTGGTCCAGACGGATCGGTATGTTCAATGAAAATACTGGTGGCACCGACGGGAATCGAACTGGTGACAGGGCCCAGATGGTAGAACTTGACCACTGGGCTATCACGGTGTCCAAAATAATAATAATAATAATAATAATAATAATAATAATAATAATAATATAAAAATAATAAAAATAATAAAAATAATAATAATAATACTATATCTGAGGCGTACTGATGCAGCTAATGGCATATCCTCAACGGACATAAGCCTCCAATACCCTTGTTCGAGGTCCTCCACCCCCCCGTGTCAGTCTCTCGCCTGATGATCGGGGCCACCGATGGAGCTCCTGAGGGCAAGACTGCACTAAGCCGAGGTTATTCCGCAGTCCCAGCAACCTCTTGAGAGACGTCACCGAATGTGCAAGTGCATACACCAAGCGCGGTTGCTAGAGCTGCCTCGAAACCCCACCCATAACAATCTGGTGTCTGCTGGGTCCTGGGCTATCAACCAGCATATGCGGAGTTTAAGATCTTTTACGCGCGCAACGACCCTCCTCCCCAGCATCTACCACCAAAGGGTCATGAGTTGGCGTCACAGTTTAACGCCTTGAGGCCATTGGGCTGGAACTCTGTTTAGCAAGTGTGACTCGGTTTTTTCATCGGGATTTCCTTCAAAGATGTCACAGTCAACACTCCAAGACAGATTTACTATATCTGAGAATAATAATAATAATAATAATAATAATAATAATAGTGCTTCTCTGTCAATGGCTGATGCATTTCTGCACATGCGCCTCCATCGTCTCACCCGTGAGGGGAGTACGAAGAATTGACGATAAGCTCTAATGACACCCCCGCAAGGGCAGTTCCAACACTTCCAGACGGGCCGGTATGTTCAATGAAAATACTGGTCCAGAAATAGACAGGTATGTTCAATGAAAATACTGGTGGCACCGACGGGAATCGAACTGGCGACAGGGCCCAGATGGTAGAACTTGACCACTGGGCTATCACTGTGTCCAATAATAATAATAATAATAATAATGATAATAATAATGATAATAATAATGATAATAATAATGATAATAATAATGATAATAATAATGATGATACAGACACATACTTAGATAAACACACTAACAGATAAGTAGGAAAACAGTCAGACAGGCAGAAAGATGGATAGACAGCTACAAAGATAGATAGATAGATAGATAGATAGATAGATAGATAGATAGATAGATAGATAGATAGATAGATAGATGGATAGATAGATAGATAGATAGA
>WBZZ01001099.1:42500-47500 GCA_019918135.1 Paulinella micropora | reverse complement strand
ACTAGAGGAAGATTAGTCCAATTTTTGACTGCACAGGATAGATAGATAGATAGATAGATAGATAGATAGATAGATAGATAGATAGATAGATAGATAGATAGATAGATAGATAGATAGATAGATAGATAGATAGATAGATAGATAGAAAGATAGAAAGATAGATAGATAGATAGAAAGATAGATAGATAGATAGATAGATAGATAGATAGATAGATAGATAGATAGATGAGATATCGACTAATGTCAGAAAAAAGGAGCTTCTGATTTCGTCAACCAAGGAAGTCTGTGAATAAAGTATTGACCCGATGCCCAGCTAAGCCGTGATGTTTGCACGGAAGGGACTGATACAGGCGATACCAAAGCTCCCTAGTACCAGGCGGGGCCAGGGCTCGTTCCATAAGCGCCCCTTGCAGAACGAGCTCCCACCTCCATTACAGAGGACCCAGTAAGCAGATGGAGTTTCGAGACTGTTCGACAGTCTAGTATAAACCGACAGAGCACTGTGGGTTTTATTCCGGGCTCAACAAGCGAGAAAGGGCACCCTGAGGGAACAGGATTGTGCTTACCGTCGCTATTTCGGCATGTGACTTATAGGCGTATGGCTAGGCACACATAAGGCACCCCACCACGGGCCCAGCACACCCACACCATCCCCTAATTCTCTGTCTGTCGACAGATGGCACCCATTTCAAAAAACCAAGCCCAAGAGATAGATAGATAGATAGATAGATAGATAGATAGATAGATAGATAGATAGATAGATAGATAGATAGATAGATAGATAGATAGATATGTTTGGTCTATCAGCTCTGCATATCCGAAGACATAGGCATCCATTCCACCCCGCCTCCAGACGGAGGCTGGGTAGCGGGCTGGGAGGAAGCACTAAGCTTAGAATGTATGCAGTCTGAAGGTTCTACAACCCTCCCTGGCTAGAGGGCCGTAGAACCAACCCAGACACGTGTCCGTGATCACGTGCCCCGCCAAGGCTCGGGCCCGAGGGGTACACCAACCCTCGAGCTTCATCCAAGGCGACCACTTTCGCGGCGGCCGGACTATACCTTAAGATCTCCCTGCTTATGTGCCTACCCGCACACAGGAAGATCCCACTCCCGTCTAGTCTCTGAACCTTTCCCATTTGTCAGGACACCACTGGGTAGTGGCGACGGAGGACTACCGGGCCAGCTGCAGCGGTGGCATAAGTGGGCCGACGTCGAGAGTAGTGACCATTTGCCATATCCGCTGGTCACTAAACTCACGTCGGAACACCAAGTCAGTCCAAGGCAGCCAATCAGAGGTAGTCGTACCGAGTAGGAGCCATGCGCGGGGTTGGCCTGACAAGAAGGGACTTGGCTGCGGGTTACCCATTATTCCCTGCGTGGCCATATCCTTCGAGTTTTTACCATCCGACGAGCGTTACCTCGACTGCTGCACCTTGCGGTTTCCCGCAGGCCGCGGTATCGAAGGCTCTTAGGGCTTTCCCGAACAGTTTGAGAGTGTATCGAGGGCCGATGAAGGGTAGTCATCAGCCCTGGCCAGTCACGCTGCACCAGCTGCGACTGCAAAAACAGCTGGTGAAGGGCTGAAGGAGATAGATAGATCGACCCCCAGGCTGTAGGTGCCAGTGGGTCGAGTCCAACTCCGGGATGCAGTTTACCGTCATGCCCAGGACAGATAGATAGATAGATAGATAGATAGATAGATAGATAGATAGATAGATAGATAGATAGATAGATAGATAGATAGATAGATAGATAGATAGATAGATAGATAGATAGATAGATAGAATCTCTCAGAGCACTAACTTCCATCCATGAACTTACCTAGATAGATAGATAGATAGATAGATAGATAGATAGATAGATAGATAGATAGATAGATAGATAGATAGATAGATAGATAGATAGATAGATAGATAGATAGATAGATAGATAGATAGATAGATAGAAAGATAGATAGATAGATAGATAGATAGATAGATAGATAGATAGATAGATAGATAGATAGATAGATAGATAGATAGATAGATAGATAGATAGATAGATAGATAGAATCTCTAAAAGCACTATCTTCCATCTATGAACTTACCTAGATAGATAGATAGATAGATAGATAGATAGATAGATAGATAGATAGATAGATAGATAGATAGATAGATAGATAGATAGATAGATAGATAGATAGATAGATAGATAGATAGATAGATAGATAGATAGATAGATAGATAGATAGATAGATAGATAGATAGATAGATAGATAGATAGATAGATAGATAGATAGATAGATAGAATAAAATCTTGAAGTGCAATATATTTTATTGCTACGCTTGCCTTAATAGAGGTCCTATACGAACATGCACACATTATATATATACATACGTAAGTTGCAAGTATAGATAGATAGAAAGGCAAATGGGTAGGTAGGTAGGTAGGTAGGTAGGTAGGTAGATAGATAGATAGATAGATAGATAGATAGATAGATAGATAGATAGATAGATAGATAGATAGATAGATAGATAGATAGATAGATAGATAGATAGATAGATAGATAGATAGATAGATAGATAGATAGATAGATGGATGGATGGATGGATGGATGGATGGATAGATAGATAGATAGATAGATAGATAGATAGATAGATAGATAGATAGATAGATAGATAGATAGATAGATAGATAGATAGATAGATAGATAGATAGATAGATAGATAGATAGATAGATAGATAGATAGATAGATAGATAGATAGATAGATAGATAGATAGATAGATAGATTAAAATCTTGAAGTGCAATATATTTTATGGCTGCGCTTACCTTAATAGAGGTCCTATGGGAACATACACACATTATATATATACATACGTAAGTCGCATGTATAGATAGATACATAGGTAGATGGGTAGGTAGGTAGGTAGGTAGGTAGGTAGGTAGATAGATAGATAGATAGATAGATAGATAGATAGATAGATAGATAGATAGATAGATAGATAGATAGATAGATAGATAGATAGATAGATAGATAGATAGATAGATAGATAGATAGATAGACCGTCTTCAGCTCTTGAGGCAAGCAGTACACATGGTACATGATAGATAGATAGATAGATAGATAGAGATAGATAGATAGATAGATAGATAGATAGATAGATAGATAGATAGATAGATAGATAGATAGATAGATAGATAGATAGATAGATAGATCGTCTTCAGCTCTTGAGGTAAGCAGTACACATGGTACATGATAGATGAGATATCGACTAATGTCAGAAAAAAGGAGCTTCTGATTTCGTCAACCAAGGAAGTCTGTGAATAAAGTATTGACCCGATGCCCAGCTAAGCCGTGATGTTTGCACGGAAGGGACTGATACAGGCGATACCAAAACCTCCCTAGTACCAGGCGGGGCCAGGGCTCGTTCCATAAGCGCCCCTTGCAGAACGAGCTCCCACCTCCATTACAGAGGGCCCAGTAAGCAGATGGAGTTTCGAGACTCTTCGACAGTCTAGTATAAACCGACAGAGCACTGTGGGTTTTATTCCGGGCTCAACAAGCGAGAAAGGGCACCCTGAGGGAACAGGATTGTGCTTCCCGTCGCTATTTCGGCATGTGACTTATAGGCGTATGGCTAGGCACACATAAGGCACCCCACCACGGGCCCAGCACACCCACACCATCCCCTAATTCTCTGTCTGTCGACAGATGGCACCCATTTCAAAACATCAAGCCCAAGGGAGGGTCAGTGACCTCAAGTGGCCTTGGTTCACTCCGTGGAGTAAGTAGATAGATAGATAGATAGATAGATAGATAGATAGATAGATAGATAGATAGATAGATAGATAGATAGATAGATAGATAGATAGATAGATAGATAGATAGATAGATAGATAGATAGATAGATAGATAGATAGATAGATAGATAGATAGATAGATAGATAGATAGATAGATAGATAGATAGATAGATAGACCGTCTTCAGCTCTTGAGGCAAGCAGTACACATGGTACATGATAGATAGATAGATAGATAGATAGATAGATAGATAGATAGATAGATAGATAGATAGATAGATAGATAGATAGATAGATAGATAGATAGATAGATAGATAGATAGATAGATAGATAGATAGATAGATAGAGATAGATAGATAGAGATAGATAGATAGATAGAAATAGATAGATAGACCGTCTTCAACTCTTGAGGCAAGCAGTACACATGGTACATCTGTAAGTCTTGGTGCGTTACGACATCAGCTGCACCTTTACACACATACATACATACATACATCTGTAAGTCTTTGTGCGTTACTACGTCAGCTGCACCTATACACACATACATACATACATACATACATACATACATACATCTGTAAGTCTTGGTGCGTTACGACATCCGCTGCAACTTTACACACATACATACATACATACATACATATATACATACATACATACATCTGTAAGTCTTGGTGCGTTACGACATCCGCTGCAACTTTACACACATACATACATACACACATACATACATACATACATACATACATACATACATACATACATACATGCATGCATACATGCATGCATACATACGTACATACATACATAAAGTTTATCGCAATACCCGTGGGAATTTGTCCACGGTGAAAAATATCACGCAAAAAATACCCCGCCAGCCGTCGTCCTCCTCCTCCATCTCCTCCTACTACTCCTCCTCCTCCTCCTCCTCCTCCTCCTACTCCTCCCCCTTCTCTTCATCCTTTTCATCCTCCCCCCCGCGCCCCCCCCCCCCCTTTCTCTCTCTCTCTCTCTATATATATATATATATATTATATATATATATGTATGTATGTATGTATGTATCTGAACCATATACATACATACATACATACATACATACATACATTCATACGTACATATATCCTCCATGGCCACCTCCAGTACCTGATCTTCACTCTCTCTCCCCCTCCCCCCCCCCCCCTCTCCCTCTCTCCCTCCCCCCCCCCCCCCCCC
>WBZZ01001099.1:35000-37500 GCA_019918135.1 Paulinella micropora | reverse complement strand
CGGGAATCGAACTGGCGACAGGGCCCAGATGGTAGAATAATAATAATAATAATAATAATAATAATAATAATAATAATAATAATAATAATAATAATAATAATAATCATGATGATGATGATAATTATAATTACTAGGGGCTGCGCCAACACCTGAAAGGATGGTTTGCGGTGCAAAATCCCCCCCCCCCCCCCCTCCCTCCTCCTCCTCTTCCCAAGATCGCGCTTCCTCTCACACATGAACAACTTTTACAGCCTTGAAGCAATCTCAGCCATTCATGTTGGCACTACTTTGTCATTACGTTCGAATTCATAGTTTCAACTATATCCCTTAAGAAAGAGCTCTGACAAGCTTGCGAAACACAACGAATCAGCCTTGAAGCCCCTCTCGCAACTCTTAGAGACTTGGAGCATTCTCAGCGATTCATTTTGGCACTAGTTTGCCAGAACCTTCGTAAATCTCTATTTCAATCTTTGTAATAAAAAAAATTAGCCTCTCAACCCTTCTGGCACAACTTTGGGAGCCTTGGAGCATTCTCAGCCGTTCGTTTTGGTGCCGGCAAATTCATTATGGTACGTATAATTACAGGACTTAGGCTCCCGGGTGGAGGGCCCCCCGGACCCCCCTGTTATACAGTCGAAAGGGAACGTTCCATTGTCGGAGGTAACCGGCAAGAACCCTTCTAGCACAAGTCTTAGAGCCTTGGAACATTCTCAGCCATTCATTTTGGTGCCAGGTGATTCGCGTGGGGTACGTACAATTCTCGGACTGGGGTTCCCGGGGTGAGGGTTCCCCCAACCCCCTTCCCCGTCGACATGGTACGTACAATCGCCAGAGGTACCGGCAAGTACTCCCCAAAAAAAGGAATTTCTGCAATGAGGACACTCCCCTTGCAAATATTTGCGTGAATTCCAAAAAAATTATGTCAGCATCAGTATCGAGTATGACGCTAGCCACCCTGTCAATATGAACTCCCAAATCCTCCTGGTTCACACCAACCAAGATTTATTCCGACAGGGGTGCAGAAAATAGGCTTTTAAAAAAAAGGATTTTTGCATTCAGGACACTCCCCAGCAAATATTTGCGTGAATTCCAAAAAAAATCTATGTCAGTATCAAAATCGAGTCTGGGGCCAGCCAGCCTGTCAGTATGAGCTCCCAGCTCCTCCTGGTTCACATAATAATAATAATAATAATAATAATAATAATAATAATAATAATAATAATAATAATAATAACAATAATAACAATAATAATAATAATAATAATAATAATAATAATAATAATGGTCATGATAATGATAATAATAATAATAATAACAATAATAATAATAATAATAATGATAATGACCATGATTTTTTGGGACAGGGTGCAGAAAATAGGCCACAAAAAAACAAGGAATTCTGCCGTCAGAACACTCCCCTAATGCAAATATTTGCGTGAATTCCAAAAAAAACTATATCAGTATCAACATCGAGTCTGGGGCTAGCCACCCTGTCAATATAAGCTCCCAACTCCCTCCTAGGTCCCGCAAACCATGATTCATTCCGACAGGGGGTGCAGAAATGGGTGAAAAAACAAGGAATTGTGGCATTCAGGACACTCCCCTGACGTAAGTATTTGCGTAAATTCCAAAAAAAAAAAACTATATCAGCACCAACATCGTCCGGGGCTTGCCACCCTGTCAATATGAGCTCCCAACTCCTCCTGGTACCCACAAAGCATCACTGACAGGGACAGGGATGCGGGGGGTGGAGAGGGGGGGGGGGGGGGGGGGGGGGGTACACAATGTCCAATTTCCCCCTCCCCCCAAACCCCCTACCCCCTACCCCCTACTCCCAACACCTTTCAGGGATAATAATCAATCATCATCATAATCATCATCATCATCATCACTTTTAAACAGACCTTCTTGGCTTCATTTAGCGCACCCTCACTTATACCCTCCAACTACACCACACAACACATATATGATGTATGTATGTTATGTTTGTATGCATGCATGTATGCATGCATGTATGTATGTATGTATGTATGTATGTATGTATGTATGTATGTATGTATGTATGTATGTATGCATATGCATGCATGCATGTATGTATGTATGTATGTATGTATGTATGTATGTATGTATGTATGTATGTATGGATGTATGGATGTATGTATGTCTTGTGTGTGTGTGTGTGTGTATGTATGTATGTATGTTTCTTGGCTTCATTTAGCGCACCCTCACTCATACCCTCCAACTACACCACACAACACATGTATGACAATGGGAAAGTAAGTAAGTAAGTAAGTAAGTAAGTAAGTAAGTAAGTAAATAAGCAAGTAAGCAAGCAAGCAAGCAAGTAAGCAAGTAAGTAAGTAAGTAAGAAGTAAGTAAGTAAGCAAATAAGCAAATAAGCAAGTAAGTAAGTAAGTAAGTAAGTAAGTAAGTAAGTCAGCAAGTAAGCAAGTAAACAAGTAAGCAAGTAAGCAAGTACGTAAGTAAGTAAGTAAGTACG
>WBZZ01001099.1:20000-22500 GCA_019918135.1 Paulinella micropora | reverse complement strand
AGATGTGTCTGTCTACTTTAAAAACGATATGCACATCACAATCTCTGAATCTAAAATCTCAAAAGCCTCTGGCGTAATCATGCAGATACACAGCACAGAACATAAAAATAATCCAATCCACACCATATTCCATATCTACAAAAGACCACTTTCACAATCCTACGACTGCGCTTTCTTCCAAGAGCTCCAAAACTACATGCAAGGTATCCTCTCTGCCTCCCCACACACCAGCATCACGATTGTTGGTGACCTTAACCTTGATCTCTTGCGCCCTACAAAACAGGTATGTGACTTCCTTGCAATCAACAACCTCTTCACCACAATCAAAAATCCCACCCGCAAAGCAAAGAGCCATACATTGCTTGATGTTATATTAACGACACTCACCTGCGATATCACATCTGATGTCTTACCTACATGCATCTCTGATCACCACCCCATCTATGCTATCTTCCACACCCCAATCACACATAAGAAAAATAATAATAAAATCCTAAGTAATAAGAGATATGAAGACAAGAAGGAAATAATAACAGAAGAAATAATTTATGAACTTAAGCAAGTTCTTGACCCAGAACTAAATAACGATACTCCTAATAATTATATAAATAAAATACATACAGCTATTAAGGCAGTGGTAGAAAAATATGAAAAGCGTGTAAAGAAACGAAAATGGAAACCATGGTGCAATAATGAAATTAGAGCCATGATTAAGAAACAAAGAGAACTGTATGAAATAAAAATAGCATGCCCAGTTAAAAGTAATAGAACTAAGTATAATAAGCATAGAAATAAAACTAATAGAGAGATTAAGAAAGCTAAGAAAGCATACATGACTACCTTAATGGAAAAACTAAGTCACGATCCAAAAAAACGTATGAATGCGTTGAGAAAGCTGATCCCACAGACACAAGGTCTGAAGACCTCGCCCACCCAACTCCGCGTAGATGATAAGGTAATCACCGACCCCAAAGGTATTGCCAATGCACTCAACAGACACTACACGACGGTCGGCTCCAAGGTCAGTGCCCAAATCCCTCAAGAACATAAAGTCAGAGAAGATGAAATAGACCTAACACAGAGAAAACTGCCTCCCTTTACACTCAAACGCATTTTGCAGGATGATGTAGTTGATACACTGAAAGCAATTAACAGAAACAAAGCAGAAGATATAAACAAAATAAAACCAGCCATCATGCAAGACCTTACAAAGTACATTGCCCCGATATTAACAACGCTCTTTAATAAAGCTATAGAACATAACCAATACCCTGATGCACTAAAAATAACTAAAGTTATTGAAATATATAAAGCTAAAGATAGAACGCTGCCTGAGAATTACAGACCTATCTCGCTACTGCCGATTATTGCTAAGGTCTTTGACACTATACTCAACAAGCAACTGATGGCCCACCTTACCAGGTACGACATCCTCTCCCGAACTCAATACGCCTTCCGACCACACTCGAACACAACAATCACTACACAAACCATCTTAAATCACATCCAAAACCTCAAAGGCCCAGGAAGGTATGTACTTGCTCTATTTATTGACCTATCGAAAGCCTATGACACTATAGATCATGAAACACTGATCCATAAACTACGAAATAATATAAATTTTAGCGATAACACCACTACATTTTTTAAATCATACCTCACAAAACGATACCAAACAGTATTTACCCAATATGCTCGTTCTTATCCACGCAAGATCACACATGGGATCCCGCAAGGTAGCACACTCTCAACAACGCTCTTCATTCTATACATCAATGATATAATACTTTCACTAACACACGGGACAGTCTTTGCATACGCAGATGACACCACACTTATCATTGCTGCTAAGAATAAAGAACAACTCCAAGAACAAGCACAAACTGATACAACGAACCTTGTCCACTATTTCTACAGACATAACCTAGTACCCAACCCCACCAAAACCACCTACACTATCTTCCACAAGCACGAACAGAAGGTGCAGCTCGACTTGACTATCGACGGCACGAGGCTCCAACAAGAACGAAAGGTAAAAGTATTAGGTACAATCATCCAAAGCAACCTGTCCTTCCTTGAACATATACAATCTATTATATTCCGCCTTCAACCATTCGTCCAAATGTTTCGTTATGTGAACAGCCTACTTCCCACTCACATCCTCCTCCAACTTTACTATGCACATGTATACCCCCTACTTATGTATGGTATCTCTATATGGGGATCTGATGACTACAACACCATTATACATCCACTCATTATCATCCAAAAACGTATAGTCCGTCTGATATGTCTCAAATCATGGAGAACACCTACCAAGCCTCTCTTTGCCAAACTACGCTTACTCAACATACTTAACATGTATAAGTACAGCGTATGCATGGATGCACACTCCCTTATTTACCCAGCCTTCAAGGCTTTCCTTCCCCTTCACTACAACAATATCCGACCAATCACAGCTGTTCATAACTACAACACTAGGCGGTCATCAAAGAAACAC
>WBZZ01001099.1:2500-5000 GCA_019918135.1 Paulinella micropora | reverse complement strand
GTTGGAACTGCCCTTGCGGGGGTGTCATTAAAGCTTATCGTCAATTCTTCGTACTCCCCTCACGGGTGAGACGATGGAGGCGCATGTGCAGAAATGCATCAGCCATTGACAGAGAAGCACTATTATTATTATTATTATTATTATTATTATTATTATTACTATTATTACTATTATTACTATTATTATTATTATTATTATTATTATCATTATTATTATTATTATTATTATTATTATTATTATTATTATTATTATCATTATTATTATTATTATTATTATTATTATTATTATTAGTATTACTATTACTATTATTATTATTATTATTATTATTATTATCATGATTATTATCATTATTATTATTATTATTATTATTATTGTTATTTACTATATCTGAGGCGTACCGATGCAGCTAATGGCATATCCTCAACGGACATAAGCCTCCAATACCCTTGTTCGAGGTCCTCCACCCCCCCGTGTCAGTCTCTCGCCTGATGATCGGGGCCACCGATGGAGCTCCTGAGGGCAAGACTGCACTAAGCCGAGGAATAATAAATAATAATAATAATAATAATAATAATAATAATAATAGTAACAATAATAATAACAATAAGAATAGTAATAATAATAATAATAATAATAATAATAATAATAATAATGATAATAATGATAATAATAATAATAATAATAATAATAATAATAATGATAATAATAATAATAATAATAATAATAATAATGATGATAATAACTAGTGGCTGCGCCAAAACCTGAAAGGATGGTTTACCGGTGCGCTTTGCGCACCAAACCCCGCCAGCCCCACTTCTTATCACTTTTTGGAGGGCCCCCCGGACCCCCTCCCCTCCCGCCCCCTTTCCCTTCGACAGGGTACGTTGAATTGCCGAAGGTGCCGCAAAGGGCGCCTGGTGGCAAAAAAACCTCAATTTTCAGGTGCGGGCGCCACCCGCGACCAAAACGGGTACGTACAACCACAGGGCTGGGGTTCCCGGGCGGAGGGCCCCCCTGCCCCGTCGACAGGGTACGTTCAATGCCGGAGGCACCGGCAAGTACTGCCAAAAAACAAGGAAATTTTGCATTCAGGACCCTCTAACGCAAATATTTGCGTGAATTCCAAAAAAATCATACCAGCATCAAGATTGAGTCTGGGGCTAACCACCCTGCCAATATGAGCTCCCAACTCCTCGTTCCCACAAACCTTGATTTATTCCGATGGGGGTGCAAAAAAAGGCCAAAAAAACAAGAAATTTTGGCATTCAGGACACTGCCCCAACGCAAATATTTGCGTGAATTCCAAAAAAATTATACCAAAATCAACATCGAGTCTGGGGCTAGCTACCCTGTCAATATGAGCTCCCAACTCCTCGTTCCCGAAAACCATGATTTATTCCGACAGGGGTCCGGGGGGGGGGGGGGGGGTGGGGTGGGGCCATCTCATAACCCTTTGGTGGTAGATGCTGGGGAGGAGGGTCGTTGCGCGCGTAAAAGATCTTAAACTCCGCATATGCTAGTTGATAGCCCAGGACCCAGCAGACACCAGATTGTTATGGGTGGGGTTTCGAGGCAGCTCTAGCAACCGCGCTTGGTGTATGCACTTGCACATTCGGTGACGTCTTGCAAGAGGTTGCTGGGACTGCGGAATAACCTCGGCTTAGTGCAGTCTTGCCCTCAGGAGCTCCATCGGTGGCCCCGATCATCAGGCGAGAGACTGACACGGGGGGGTGGAGGACCTCGAACAAGGGTATTGGAGGCTTATGTCCGTTGAGGATATGCCATTAGCTGCATCAGTACGCCTCAGATATAGTATTATTATTATTATTATTGTTATTATTATTATTATATTGTATTATTATTATTATTATTATTATTATTATTACTATTATTAACCCTTTGATCGTAACACTCGGTGGTTATCAACACTCGAGGGAGTGTCATAATTTTTGAATAATCTTTATCTGGTTTTGCGATGAAATGTATGTGTCGAGTCATTTTCGGCCCCTGAAAAATGTGTCGGCCCGAACCTAACGTCGTGGCTATTCAACTACCTTTTTTGGTCTGACTCGTCATGACTGTGAATGGGAGAGTTGATGTTGAGAAATCCACAATATGAGTTTGCAAGCAAGCAGGTATACCAAATGTTTTGCTTACATAATTCAATGGTTGTGTTGAATCTTGGAAGGTTTGCAATACTTGCTTACACAGAATTTTCTGTGTGTGTCCAAAACGACCATGCAAAAAGTTTACGGTTAGGCCATATAAACTGTGATTTTTCTGTCGGGAAAAGCCGCACAAGTCGGTGGTGCATTCAGGCAATGGTCGAAATCCCAATTGTGCTGACTGTCAAGCCATGGTCATGAGCCCCTCAGTGTGTCGTGATCACTGAGACAAATATTCTGCAGGCCTGACAGCCCTCCCTGTGGAGACGAAAATTTTAACCAAAATTCATGGTAAATACGTTTTTTTTAGCAACGGTAGTCCTGGGAAATGACTG
>WBZZ01001098.1:67500-71763 GCA_019918135.1 Paulinella micropora | reverse complement strand
TAGATAGATAGATAGATAGATTAGATAGATAGATAGATAGATAGATAGATAGATAGATAGATAGATAGATAGATAGATAGATAGATTAGATAGATAGATAGATAGATAGATAGATAGATAGATAGATAGATAAGATAGATAGATAGATAAATAGATAGATAATAGATAGATAGATAGATAGATAGATAGATGAAATATCGACTAATGTCAGAAAAAAGGAGCTTCTGATTTCGTCAACCAGGAAGTCTGTGGGTAAAGTATTAACCCGATGCCCAGCTAAGCCGTGATGTTTGCACGGAAGGGACTGATACAGGCAATACCAAAGCTCCCTAGTACCAGGCGGGGCCAGGGCTCGTTCCATAAAGCGCCCCTTGCAGAACGAGCTCCCACCTCCATTACAGAGGGCCCAGTAAGCAGATGGAGTTTCGAGACTGTTCGACAGTCTAGTATAAACCGACAGAGCACTGTGGGTTTTATTCCGGGCTCAACAAGCGAGAAAGGGCACCCTGAGGGAACAGGATTGTGCTTCCCGTCGCTATTTCGGCATGTGACTTATAGGCGTATGGCTAGGCACACATAAGGCACCCCACCACGGGCCCAGCACACTCACACCATCCCCTAATTCTCTGTCTGTCGACAGATGGCAAGATAGATAGATAGATAGATAGATAGATAGATAGATAGATAGATAGATAGATAGATAGATAGATAGATAGATAGATAGATAGATAGATAGATAGATAGATAGATAGATAGATAGATAGATAGATAGATAGATAGATAGATAGATAGATAGATAGATAGATAGATAGATAGATAGATAGATAGATAGATAGATAGATAGATAGATAGATAGATAGATAGATAGATAGATAGATAGATAGATAGATAGATAGATAGATAGATAGATAGATAGATAGATAGATAGATAGATAAATAGATAGATGAGATATCGACTAATGTCAGAAAAAAGGAGCTTCTGATTTCGTCAACCAAGGAAGTCTGTGGGTAAAGTATTAACCCGATGCCCAGCTAAGCCGTGATGTTTGCACGGAAGGGACTGATACAGGCGATACCAAAGCTCCCTAGTACCAGGCGGGGCCAGGGCTCGTTCCATAAGCGCCCCTTGCAGAACGAGCTCCCACCTCCATTACAGAGGGCCCAGTAAGCAGATGGAGTTTCGAGACTGTTCGACAGTCTTGTATAAACCGACAGAGCACTGTGGGTTTTATTCCGGGCTCAACAAGCGAGAAAGGGCAGATAGATAGATAGATAGATAGATAGATAGATAGATAGATAGATAGATAGATAGATAGATAGATAGATAGATAGATAGAGAGATAGAGAGAGAGAGAGAGAGAGAGAGAGAGATAGATAGATAGATAGATAGATAGATAGATAGATAGATAGATAGATAGATAGATAGATAGATAGATAGATAGATAGATAGATAGATAGATAGATAGATAGATAGATAGATAGATAGAAAGATAGATAGATAGATAGATAGATAGATAGATAGATAGATAGATAGATAGATAGATAGATAGATAGATAGATAGATAGATAGATAGATAGATAGATAGATAGATAGATAGATAGATGAGATGTCGCAAAGGAATGTAGTCCTTGCAAAGGAACGCAGTTTCACATCAAACAATAATTTGTGTACTGTGCATGTGTCCGGGATGGGAATCACGGGTAGACTGTGTTCTGGAAAAAGAAGAGGAAGGACGTTGAAGAAAAAGGCAATCTAGGAATGGAGAGTGGGAGGATAAGGAAGAAGAGAAAGAAAAGGAAGCCGTTAGTCCAAGTGTTTTGAGCACCGTAAGCTTGCGCAAGCTACAATGATGACATTGTGTAAAGGCCTAAACCCCCGAAGGGACCTAGCCCGGGCTATGCAACACTGGACGGCTATGACGGAATGCAGGATGAGAGATAAGGGGAGGATGAGAGGGAGGGCGATTGGAGTTCTTCTTCAATGTCTTTCCATACGCTTGGTGTTGATGGCAAAATCAGGTGCTTTCTTATTTCGATTGGTTCTTTCGGGGCACTTCTTGGACGAAATGAGAGTATGTCTCGGCGTCAACACTGTGGGTGGAATCCGGGTTGACAATGCCGGGTTGTGAAGATAGATAGATAGATAGATAGATAGATGATAGATAGATAGATAGATAGATAGATAGATAGATAGATAGATAGATAGATAGATAGATAGATAGATAGATAGATAGATAGATAGATAGATAGATAGATAGATAGATAGATAGATAGATAGATAATAGATAGATAGATAGATAGATAGATAGATAGATAGATAGATAGATAGATAGATAGATAGATAGATAGATAGATAGATAGATAGATAGATAGATAGATAGATAGATAGATAGATAGATAGATAGATAGATAGATAGGATAGATAGATAGATAGGTAGGTAGGTAGATAGATAGATAGATAGATAGATAGATAGATAGATAGATAGATAGATAGATAGATAGATAGATAGATAGATAGATAGATAGATAGATAGATAGATAGATAGATAGATAGATAGATAGATAGATAGATAGATAGATGGATGGATGGATGGATGGATAGATAGATAGATAGATAGATAGATAGATAGATAGATAGATAGATAGATAGATAGATAGATAGATAGATAGATAGATAGATAGATAGATAGATAGATAGATAGAGAGATAGAGAGATAGAGAGAACCTGTGCGGAAACTTGTAAGGGGAACCTGGACCAGCTTTGTAGACCAAGTACACACGCCATAAATGATCTATCAATCAGATACACATAAAAGCATTCACCCCCACTTACCTAGGTAATTACCCTTGATGTGGTTGGCTTCCCGGGCGAATTCCCTGAATTTCGGAATTACCCCGGGAAGCTAACCACAACAAGGGTAATTACCTAGGTAATTGGCAGTGAATGCTTTTATGTGATAGTGTTTAATGTGTGTACTCTATAGGCGTGGCATAGCTTTAAAAGCCGTAAGCCTCCAATACTAACCCCCGAACAGGAAATCTCAGCACCTCACAAGCTGCACACCAACCATCCGCTCGGGTTGGTGCTCGTGCCCAGTTCAAGCTGAAAGGTAGCCGAGCCCATGAGCTGTACGAGAACAACCACTAAAAAACTCCAGGGGCGTGCCGTAAGGAGATGATGGGCAGATAAGCCGAGGCTTCGGGAGTTCACGCTCGTTGAGTGAGGAATCACGCCGCGCTCCTTCTGCAACCTCGACTTCATCAACGTTTTACTCATTCATCATGTCCCCAAAACCGTTGTTACAGGAGATAGTTAGATCTGACCGCTGTACACTATTGAGGGAGGGCAGACACAAAACCGTCGTAATGTATGTATGTATGTATGTATGTATGTATGTATGTATGTATGTATGTATGTATGTACATATGTATGTATATATGTATGTAAGTACATATTCATGTATGTACATATGTATGTACATATGTATGTTTGTTATAAGAGATATTTAGGTCCGACCTCAGGCTGTAGTTGCCAGTGGACAGAGTCCGTCTCCACCGATAGATAGATAGACAGATAAATAGATAGATAGATAGATAGATAGATAGATAGATAGATAGATAGATAGATAGATAGATAGATAGATAGATAGATAGATAGATAGATAGATAGATAGATAGATAGATAGATAGATAGATAGATAGATAGATAGATAGATAGATAGATAGATAGATAGATAGATAGATATATGATAGATAAATAGATAGATGGATGGATAGATGGATGGATGGATGGATAGATAGATAGATAGATAGATAGATAGATAGATAGATAGATAGATAGATAGATAGATAGATAGATAGATAGATAGATAGATAGATAGATAGATAGATAGATAGATAGATAGATAGATAGATAGATAGATAGATAGATAGATAGATAGATAGATAGATAGATAGATAGATAGATAGATAGATAGATAGATAGATAGATAGATAGATAGATAGATAGATAGATAGATAGATAGATAGATAGATAGATAGATAGATAGATAGATAGATAGATAGATAGATAGATAGATAGATAGATAGATAGATAGATAGATAGATAGATAGATAGATAGATAGATAGATAGATAGATAGATAGATAGATAGATAGATAGATAGATAGATAGATAGATAGATAGATAGATAGATAGATAGATAGATAGATAGATGAGATATCGACTAATGTCAGAAAAAAGGAGCTTCTGATTTCGTCAACC
>WBZZ01001098.1:57500-62500 GCA_019918135.1 Paulinella micropora | reverse complement strand
TCGAGGTCCTCCACCCCCCGTGTCAGTCTCTCGCCTGATGATCGGGGCCACCGATGGAGCTCCTGAGGGCAAGACTGCACTAAGCCGAGGTTATTCCGCAGTCCCAGCAACCTCTTGCAAGACGTCACCGAATGTGCAAGTGCATACACCAAGCGCGGTTGCTAGAGCTGCCTCGAAACCCCACCCATAACAATCTGGTGTCTGCTGGGTCCTGGGCTATCAACCAGCATATGCGGAGTTTAAGATCTTTTACGCGCGCAACGACCCTCCTCCCCAGCATCTACCACCAAAGGGTTATGAGTTGGCGTCACAGTTTAACGCCTTGAGGCCATTGGGCTGGAACTCTGTTTAGCAAGTGTGACTAGGTTTTTTCATCGGGAAATAATAATAATAATAATAATAATAATAATAATAATAATAATAATAATAATAATAATAATAATAATCATACATACATACATACATACATACATACATACGTACGTACGTACGTACATACGTACGTGCGTAACGTACGTACGTAATGTACGTACGTACGTAACGTACGTACGTTACGTTACGTACGTAACGTACGTACGTACGTACGTTCGTAACGTACGTAACGTAGGTACGTACGTAAGTAATACATACGCAATAATAATAATAATAATAATAATAATAATAATAATAGTGCTTCTCTGTCAATGGCTGATGCATTTCTGCACATGCGCCTCCATCGTCTCACCCGTGAGGGGAGTACGAAGAATTGACGATAAGCTCTAATGACACCCCCGCAAGGGCAGTTCCAACACTTCCAGACGGGCCGGTATGTTCAATGAAAATACTGGTCCAGAAATAGACCGGTATGTTCAATGAAAATACTGGTGGCACCGACGGGAATCGAACTGGCGACAGGGCCCAGATGGTAGAACTTGACCACTGGGCTATCACGGTGTCCAAAATAATAATAATAATAATAATAATAATAATAATAATAATAATAATAATAGTAATAATAATAATAATCATAATCATAATAATAATAATAATAATAATAATAATAATAATAATAATAATAATAATAATAATAATAATAATAATAGTGCTTCTCTGTCAATGGCTGATGCAAATCTGCACATGCGCCTCCAATTCTCACCCGTGAGGGGAGTACGAAGAATTGACGATAGGCTCTAATGACACCCCCGCACGGGCAGTTCCAACACTTCCAGACGGACCGGTATGTTCAATGAAGATACTGGTGGCACCGACGGGAATCAAACTGGCGACTGGGCCAATAATAATAATAATAATAATAATAATAATAATACTATACTATATCTGAGGCGTACTGATGCAGCTAATGGCATATCCTCAACGGACATAAGCCTCCAATACCCTTGTTCGAGGTCCTCCACTCCCCCGTGTCAGTCTCTCGCCTGATGATCGGGGCCACCGATGGAGCTCCTGAGGGCAAGACTGCACTAAGCCGAGGTTATTCAATAATAATAATAATAATAATAACAATAATAGTGCTTCTCTGTCAATGGCTGATGCATTTCTGCACATGCGCCTCCATCGTCTCACCCGTGAGGGGAGTACGAAGAATTGACGATAAGCTCTAATGACACCCCCGCAAGGGCAGTTCCAACACTTCCAGACGGGCCGGTATGTTCAATGAAAATACTGGTCCAGAAATAGACCGGTATGTTCAATGAAAATACTGGTGGCACCGACGGGAATCGAACTGGCGACAGGGCCCAGATGGTAGAACTTGACCACTGGGCTATCACGGTGTCCAATAAGAAGAAGAAGAAGAAGAAGAAGAAGAAGAAGAAGAAGAAGAAGAAGAAGAAGAAGAAGAAGAAGAAGAAGAAGAAGAAGAAGAAGAAGAAGAAGAAGAAGAAGAAGAAGAAGAAGAAGAAGAAGAAGAAGAAGAAGAAGAAGAAGAACAACAACAATAATAAAAATAATAATAATAATGATAATAATGATAATAATAATAATAATAATAATAATAATAATAATAATAATAATAATAATAATACTATATCTGAGGCGTACTGATGCAGCTAATGGCATATCCTCAACGGACATAAGCCTCCAATACCCTTGTTCGAGGTCCTCCACCCCCCCGTGTCAGTCTCTCGCCTGATGATCGGGGCCACCGATGGAGCTCCTGAGGGCAAGACTGCACTAAGCCGAGGTTATTCCGCAGTCCCAGCAACCTCTTGCAAGACGTCACCGAATGTGCAAGTGCATACACCAAGCGCGGTTGCTAGAGCTGCCTCGAAACCCCACCCATAACAATCTGGTGTCTGCTGGGTCCTGGGCTATCAACCAGCATATGCGGAGTTTAAGATCTTTTACGCGCGCAACGACCCTCCTCCCCAGCATCTACCACCAAAGGGTTATGAGTTGGCGTCACAGTTTAACGCCTTGAGGCCATTGGGCTGGAACTCTGTTTAGCAAGTGTGACTAGGTTTTTTCACCGGGAAATAATAATAATAATAATAATAATAATAGTGTATCTCCTGCCAATTGCTGAGCCAAAAGGCCATGTGCATCCAGTCCTCCATTCCATAAGGAAAGTCTCCACACCAATCGGTGGAATAAAGGAAGTGACGGCATAGAACATTACTCTAGGAGCTTTATACCAATCAGCCCATGGAAAGGACCGATGGCCTATGTACTCCCTAAATAATAATAATAATAATAATAATAATAATAATAATAATAATAATAATAATAATAATAATAATAATAATAATAATCATACATACATACATACATACATACATACGTACGTACGTACGTACATACGTACGTGCGTAACGTACGTACGTAATGTACGTACGTACGTAACGTACGTACGTTACGTTACGTACGTCACGTACGTACGTACGTACGTTCGTAACGTACGTAACGTAGGTACGTACGTAAGTAATACATACGCAATAATAATAATAATAATAATAATAATAATAATAATAATAATCATAATAATAGTAATAATAATAATAATAATCATAATAATAATAATAATAATAATAATAATAATAATAATAATAATAATAATAGTGCTTCTCTGTCAATGGCTGATGCAAATCTGCACATGCGCCTCCAATTCTCACCCGTGAGGGGAGTACGAAGAATTGACGATAGGCTCTAATGACACCCCCGCACGGGCAGTTCCAACACTTCCAGACGGACCGGTATGTTCAATGAAGATACTGGTGGCACCGACGGGAATCAAACTGGCGACTGGGCCAATAATAATAATAATAATAATAATAATAATAATAATACTATACTATATCTGAGGCGTACTGATGCAGCTAATGGCATATCCTCAACGGACATAAGCCTCCAATACCCTTGTTCGAGGTCCTCCACTCCCCCGTGTCAGTCTCTCGCCTGATGATCGGGGCCACCGATGGAGCTCCTGAGGGCAAGACTGCACTAAGCCGAGGTTATTCAATAATAATAATAATAATAATAATAACAATAATAGTGCTTCTCTGTCAATGGCTGATGCATTTCTGCACATGCGCCTCCATCGTCTCACCCGTGAGGGGAGTACGAAGAATTGACGATAAGCTCTAATGACACCCCCGCAAGGGCAGTTCCAACACTTCCAGACGGGCCGGTATGTTCAATGAAAATACTGGTCCAGAAATAGACCGGTATGTTCAATGAAAATACTGGTGGCACCGACGGGAATCGAACTGGCGACAGGGCCCAGATGGTAGAACTTGACCACTGGGCTATCACGGTGTCCAATAATAATAAGAAGAAGAAGAAGAAGAAGAAGAAGAAGAAGAAGAAGAAGAAGAAGAAGAAGAAGAAGAAGAAGAAGAAGAAGAAGAAGAAGAAGAAGAAGAAGAAGAAGAAGAAGAAGAAGAAGAAGAAGAAGAAGAAGAAGAAGAAGAAGAAGAAGAAGAAGAAGAAGAAGAAGAAGAAGAAGAAGAAGAACAACAACAACAACAACAATAATAATAATAATAATAATGATAATAATGATAATAATAATAATAATAATAATAATAATAATAATAATAATAATAATAATAATAATAATAATAATAATAATAATACTATATCTGAGGCGTACTGATGCAGCTAATGGCATATCCTCAACGGACATAAGCCTCCAATACCCTTGTTCGAGGTCCTCCACCCCCCCGTGTCAGTCTCTCGCCTGATGATCGGGGCCACCGATGGAGCTCCTGAGGGCAAGACTGCACTAAGCCGAGGTTATTCCGCAGTCCCAGCAACCTCTTGCAAGACGTCACCGAATGTGCAAGTGCATACACCAAGCGCGGTTGCTAGAGCTGCCTCGAAACCCCACCCATAACAATCTGGTGTCTGCTGGGTCCTGGGCTATCAACCAGCATATGCGGAGTTTAAGATCTTTTACGCGCGCAACGACCCTCCTCCCCAGCATCTACCACCAAAGGGTTATGAGTTGGCGTCACAGTTTAACGCCTTGAGGCCATTGGGCTGGAACTCAATAATAATAATAATAATAATAATAATAATAATAATAATAATAATCATCATCATCATCATAATCATACATACATACATACATACATACGTAACGTACATACGTACGTAACGTACGTACGTACGTAACGTACGTACGTACGTAACGTACGTAACGGTATGTACGTCCGTACGTCCGTACATACATACATACATACATACATTACATACATACATACATACATACATACATACATCCACACACACATACATACATACATACATACATACATTACATACATACATACATACATACATACATACATACATACATACATACATACATACATACATATGTACATACATACATATGTACATGAATATGTACTTACATACATAGGTACATACATACATATGTACATACATACATACATACATACATACATTGCATACATTACATACATTAAATTACATTAAATTACATTACATTACATTATATTACATTACATTACATTGAATTGCATTACATGCATTGC
>WBZZ01001098.1:0-30000 GCA_019918135.1 Paulinella micropora | reverse complement strand
CGAAGGAACGATAGAAGTTGTCGACACTCTGTTGGAGAACTTGGGAGGTTGGACGCAGCATGGCGTCCAGGTCTAAATCAGGTTCGAGACAGTACTCGTCGTTGATCCTTTTGTTTTCAAGTGGGATTGAGTGTCCTGATCTGAAATAAGGGACAAAGACCCTCTTCAGCCATGCATCGGGCCTCCTCGGCATTTCCTCCATTTAGCTGCTTCCGTCCCTGTTGCAAAGGGACCCCTCTGCGGAAGGAGGACCACCATGGTAATTATCCCTCTCCCTGTGTCTCGTGCAGTTCCTCTTTGCCTCACCCTGCACACCATCCTTATTTTGATTCATACTATGTCTATGTGTCTTGCAGGTCGTAAAGACCGACACTTGCTACTACACAGAGAACCGGATTTATCCGGGACACGGCACCCGATTTGTTCACAAGAATGGCAAGGTGATGTCCAAAGATCTGAATACACGATTTTGTGGCGATAGTCTTGTTTGAGGAAGAGTCGTGGAGCTCGTTCACTATGTGTTTCACCTCACGTTCACCTGTAATCATTTCTTAAACCATTTTTCCTGTGTGTAGCTTCTTCACTTCCTGAACCAGAAGGCGCGATCTTTGTACTTTCAAAAGATCAAAGCGCTCCGCCTTACCTGGACTCAAGCGTGGAGACGAAAGAACAAGAAAGGGCGTGTGGATGCCGTTCGCAAGAAGCGCAAGAAGGCTGTTGGAACGAAGTTCAAATCGATTCAAGGTCAGCATCTATCAGCAGCACACGAGAGACACCTTGGTGTTTGTTCTTGTAGGTCTGTCTATGGCGGACATTGAGAAGAAGCGAACTTTGGGTGAGGATGTTCGAAAAGCCAACCGCGAGGCTCGTATCCGGTCTGCCCTTCATTTGTCCTCCGGTGAGTCGAAGAATGTATCTTTTACTTTTTTTTTTTTTAGTGCCTTGAAGACGGCTAAGAAGAAGACTAAGGACGAGAACAAGAAGAAGTTCAAGGCAGCTGGTGGCCCGGCGAAGAAGAAGGACGTCGTGAAACAACCGAAGACTCGCCGTGCGATGAACACTTCGCGTTAAAATGTCATGATGTATCTCTGCTGTTGTTGCAATTAAAATGGTGTTTCCCTTTCGTAAGCCATTTGAGTTTTGTCACCCTGTTCCTTGATCCCCTGCAAACTAGCTCTGACGTTGGTCCGTTCTGTGTGTGTATTTATGTGCCGACGAAGAGGGAACGGGAGGAGAAGGTAGAGGTGGAGAGGAGAAAGGGGGTGAAAAAGGAAAGACGAGTTATTTAATGTACTGTTTTTATTTTATGTTTTGTTTTGTTATGTCATGAAATGTCACTTATGTTATGTTATATTACATTTTAATTCATTGTTGTGTAGTGCCGTTGTATAAAATTATATTACAGTAGATTAGTTACATTACATGAGAACATCATAATATGTATTATATTATTACTATTATTATTATTATTATTATTATTATTATTATTATTATTAGTAGTAGTAGTAGTAGTAGTAGTATATGTATATATATAATTTAGGAAATTATTTTATTTCTGTTCATTTTATTTTTTCTTGTCTTGTATTGTATTTTATTGTTATGTATTGCATTATATTGAATATTACTTTAGATTACATACCATGAAAGTACATATAATTACCTTGTTTTATGAAAGTAGTTTTCAGTACATATTATTACATTGTTTTATTTTTTATTTTGTTGTATACATATTATAGTCAAGTATAGTTCACATATTATGTTGTGATATGTTTGTATAAAGGGGTAATATGGGTCGTGGTAGGTAGGTAGGTAGGTAGGTAGGTAGTAGTAGTAGTAGTAGTAGTAGTAGAAGTAGTAGAAGTAGAAGTAGTAGTGGTAGTAGTAGTAGTAGTAGTAGTAGTAGTTTGTAGTTTGTAGTGTAGTAGTAGTAGTAGTAGTAGTAAGTAGTAGTAGTAGGCAGTAGGCAGCAGCAGCAGCAGTAATAGCAGCAGCAGCAGTAATAGCAGCAGTAGTAGTAGTAGCAGCAGCAGTAGTAGTAGTAGTCGTAGTGGTGGTGGTGGTGGTAGTAGGAGTAGTAGCAGCAGCAGTAGTGGTTTGTAGTAGTAGGAGGAGGAGGAGTAGTGGTGGTGGTAGTAGGAGGAGGAGGAGGAGTAGTGGTGGTGGTAGTAGGAGGAGGAGCAGCAGCTGCAGCAGAACTAATAGATTTGCGGTAGGTACTATTTTGTAGTATGACAGTTTTAGTTGCAGCAGTTTTCTCTCTTCTTCTTTCTCCTTTTGCTTTCTTCTTACTATTTGAATTAGTTTCTTCCTCCTTTTCTTCTTCTGCTGCTGCTGCTTCTTTTGTTTCTTCTTTTACTACTACTACTACTACTCTCCTCTTCCTCCTCCTCCTTCTTCTTCTCCTCCTCCTTCTTCTTCTCCTCCTCCTTCTTCTTCTTCTTCTTTTTTCTTCTTTACTGCTATTATTATTACTACTACTACTACTACTACCTACTACTACCACCAAGAACAGTAGCAGCAGTGCAAGAAGAAGAAGGAGAAGGAGAGCCTCCTCCTCTTCCTTCTTCTTCTTCTTCTTCTTCTTTACTGCTGCTGCTGCTACTACTACTACTACTACCACCACCACCAAGAGCAGTAGCAGCAGTGCAAGAAGAAGGAGGAGGAGGAGAAGGAGAGTAGTAGTATTAGTAGTAGTAGTAGTAGTAGTGCTGGTGGTGGTAGTGGTAGTAGTAGTAATAGTAGTAGTAGTAGTACGACTGCGTTTTCTGCAGAAGAGGAAGGACGCAGAAAGCATCAAAAGCAACAAAAATTATTTTTAAAGCTTATAGTGGTTCTTCTCTATCTAGGTCTCAGAAAAAAAAATTGTTGTAAAATGGAACACAACTTGACTGTAAAATGGAACACAACTTGACTACCTATTAAAAAACAAAAAAATTTCAATGTTAACTTGGAACTGATTTGCTAGTGTTACAGTTAATGTTTTTTTTAAACAATAGTAATAATAATGATAATAATAATAATAATAATAATCATAATCATAATCATAATAATACTAATCATAATAATCATGATTATAATCATAATAATCATAATAATAATAGTGCTTCTCTGTCAATGGCTGATGCATTTCTGCACATGCGCCTCCATCGTCTCACCCGTGAGGGGAGTACGAAGAATTGACGATAAGCTCTAATGACACCCCCGCAAGGGCAGTTCCAACACTTCCAGACGGGCCGGTATGTTCAATGAAAATACTAGTCCAGAAATAGACCGGTATGTTCAATGAAAATACTGGTGGCACCGACGGGAATCGAACTGGCGACAGGGCCCAGATGGTAGAACTTGACCACTGGGCTATCACGGTGTCCATTATAATAATAATAATAATAATAATAATAATAATAATAATAATAGTGCTTCTCTGTCAATGGCTGATGCAAATCTGCACATGCGCCTCCATCGTCTCACCCGTGAGGGGAGTACGAAGATTTGACGATAGGCTCTAATGACACCCCCGCACGGGCAGTTCCAACACTTCCAGACGGACCGGTATGTTCAATGAAAATACTGGTGGCACCGACGGGAATCGAACTGGCGACAGGGCCCAGATGGTAGAACTTGACCACTGGGCTATCACGGTGTCCATAATAATAATAATATGTATGTATCGTCTGCCAATTGCTGAGCCAAAAGGCTATGTGCATCCAGTCCTTCATTTCATAAGGAAAGTCTCCACACCAATCGGTGGAATAAAGGAAGTGACTGCGTAGGACATTACTCTAGGAGCTTTATACCAATCAGCGCATGGAAAGGGACCGATGGCCTATGTACTCCCTAAATTAATAATAATAATAATAATAATAATAATAGTAATAATAATAATAGTGCTTCTCTGTCAATGGCTGATGCATTTCTGCACATGCGCCTCCATCGTCTCACCTGTGAGGGGAGTACGAAGAATTGACGATAAGCTCCAATGACACCCCCGCAAGGGCAGTTCCAACACTTCCAGACTGGCCGGTATGTTCAATGAAAATACTGGTCCAGAAATAGACCGGTATGTTCAATGAAAATACTGGTGGCACCGACGGGAATCGAACTGGCGACAGTGCTCAGATTGTAGAACTTGACCACTGTGCTATCACGGTGTCCAAATAATAATAATAATAATATCTGGACGTATATAGCTGCTAAGCGTATGAATTAATTTGGTAGAAAGCTAAGCTTTGCGAGTATGGTGAACGAAAGATTTAAATTTTAGATTATGAGGTAAGTTTGAATGAAGTAAGTAAGTAAAATATAATTGCTTATTCTAGTTATCAATACATTTGTGCTTTTCTGTTTTCTAGTTATTATAATGCTGTATATATATAAATAATAATACTAGTACAAGTAGAATATTATATTAAGTAGTATAATCAGTAATATTCTAGAGTATTAAAAAAATTTGTAAAATATATTTATTTATCGTTGTTATTGTAAGAGTTATCTTCTAAATCTAGTGAGTCTTTACTTCGGTTTTATCAGCAGAAAAATACTAATGTAACCTGTTGGAACTGCGAACGTACTGCTTCATTTACCCCCCCCCCCCCCCCCCCCGCTTGGGAGGGGTAAAACTTCATTTATACCTCCTGACTAGCTGGAGTGGTAAAATATGATTTTTGTAATTAATAAAAACACGCTAATTAATTAATGTTCACAAGATCTAGAGGAAAATATAGCATATTTTACTAGTTCTAGTAGTTGAACGCGTGCTGGAAAAAAACCTGACTATGTCTGCTCAGGCTGGTGTTTTCAGATTTATATAGAGGAAAATATAGCATATTTTACTAGTTCTAGTAGTTCAACGCGTGCTGGAAAAAAACCTGACTATGTCTGCTCAGGCTGGTGTTTTCAGATTTATAAGCAAACCTATCGCCTTTTACGGATCCGCACTTTAACGAGGCAGGAGCTTTCCGGTAAGGGGACCGAATAAAGCAGCTAATCAGGCCGGGAGGGCAGTGATACGTCTGTTTCCTGTATCTCATACTCCAACCGCACGCCCTTTCTCAAAGCTGCCCTTTTTCTTTATCATTATCCTAATAATCAGTGCTCTCTAGCATGGCAACAACTAGTCCCAGTCCAGCCACCAATACAGATACGGACGCGTTAGTGACCCAGCCAGAGTCCACAACGGATGTGTCAACCACTGTCTTGATCGCCCAGGCTACCCCAGAGGAAGTTGAGACGCTGTCGATCGGAAGAGTGAAGCGCAAGCCTCTGGGAGCCAACCAACGATGTGTGTCACTTATCCTGGTCCTTTTGAGTCTGGTCCTGTTTATTTTTGCAACTGAAGGCACACAATGGGTGCGAGCCACCGGTGGTATGGCAAACGGACGACCGCAGTGTCGCTTTGGGATTTTTGAGACCTGTGACTGCATCCGTATTGGTCAAGACAACGATGAGTTGGGTTGCATGAGAATGAATCGACGCTTGGACGCTGCCTTTCAAGAGGACGACGTAACTCTGAGAGAAGAGAGCTTTGACAGAACGCATAAACAACGTTGTCGAAATTACATACTAGGCTCCTATACATGCATGTACACTAGAATCATACATCCGTACATGCATACATACATACATACATACGCATACATACATACACATGTCATATGTACATAAATACATACATACATACATATGTACATAAATACATACATACATACATACACACACTACACGTACGCACATACATACGTGTATTTGTATATGTGTATTTGTATATGTGTATGTGTATATGTATATGTGTATATGCATATGTGTATATGTATATGTATATGCATATGCACATGCATATGCATATGCATAATGTGTATGTGCATGTGTATGTATATGTATGTGTATGTGTATATATATCACTCTCTCTCTCTCTGTCTGTGTGTGTATATGCATATGTATGTATGTATGACACATGTATGTATGTATGTCTATGTATGTATGTATGTATGTATGTATGTATTGCATATATGTGCATGTATGTACATACATATGTATGTACATATGTATGTATGTATGTATGTATGATGTACATATGCATGTATGTATGTATGTATGTATGTATGCATGTATGACATACATATATATATATATATATATATATATATATATAGAGAGAGAGAGAGAGACACAGACAGACAGACAGACGGACAGACACACACACACATGTACATACATACATACATACATACATAGATATATACATACATACATACATGCATGCATGCATACATACATACATATATACAACATACATACATACAGACATACATACATACATACATGCATACATACATGCATACATACATACATACATACGTACATACATACATAACATACATGACATACATACATGACATACTTACAACATGACATACATACATGACATACATAACATACGTCATATACATACATCAACATACATACACATAACATGCATGCATCATACATACATAACATACATACATAACATACATAGATAACATACATACATAACATACGTACACATACGTAAATAAGATACATACATAACATACATACATAACATACATACATAACCATAACATACATACATAACATACATACATACAAACATACAAACATAACATACATACATAACATACATACATAACATACATACATAACATACATACATAACATACATACATGACATACATACATGACATACATACATGACATACATACATGACATACATACATACATACATACATACGTACATACATATTTGCATACATATATGCGCATATACATACATACATACATACATACATACATACGTACGTACGTACGTACGTACATACATACGTACATACGTACATACATACATACATACATACATGCAACATGCATGCGTGCATACATACATACATACATACATGCATTCATACATGCATACATATATACATACATGCGTACATACATACATACATACATGCATGCATGCATGCATACATGCATACATACATACATACATACATGCATGAATGCATACATTTATTTTAGGACCTTTACAACGATTGGCACGACGAGATGTATATTCTAAGAGGTCAACAGACAATCGGACAGACAGACCTACCTACCTACCTACCTACCCACCCACCCACCCACCCGACCACCCACCCACCCACCCATCCATCCATCCATCCATCTATCTATCTATCTATCTATCTATCTGTCTATCTATACAACGATTGGCACGACGAGATGTACATTCTAAGAGGTCAACAGACAGATAGAAGACAGATAGAATATAGATAGATAGATAGATAGATAGATAGATAGATAGATAGATAGATAGATAGATAGATAGATAGATAGATAGACAGACAGACAGACAGATAGATAGATAGATAGATAGATAGATAGATAGATAGATAGATAGATAGATAGATAGATAGATAGATAGATTGATTGATTGATTGATAGATTGATAGATTTTTATAGATAGATAGATATGTTTAATCTATGGGCGTGGCTTAGCTTGAAAAGCCATGGCCTCCTATACCCCCGGACAAGAACTTTCAGCACCGGCCAAGCTGCACACCAACCACTGTCTCGCTGTGGTTGGTGTCTGTGCCCAGTTCAAGCCGAAAGGTAGCCGAGCCCTTTTGAACTATACGGGACAACACTAGAACACTCCCCAGGAGCGCGTGCCCTAAGGAGATGATGCCATGAGCAAGTCGAAGTTTCAGGAGTTCACGCTCGTTGTGAGTTACCTTTCTACAACCCCGACTTCATCAACCCTTTGCATCGCGCCCCGACTTCATCAGCCATGGTCAGGAGTTGGTTGCCTGTTTAGCCCTTGCGCTGCGCGCGATTAACGGCGGACACAAAATCGTCACTGTAGGAGATAGTTAGATCTGAACCCTAGGCTGAGTTGCCAGTGGCAGAGACCGTCTCCAGGTATAGATAGATAGATAGATAGATAGATAGATAGATAGATAGATAGATAGATAGATAGATGGATGGATGGATGGATGGGTGGGTGGTCGGGTGGGTGGGTGGGTGGGTAGGTAGGTAGGTAGGTAAGTAGGGAGGTAGGTACCTGGTACCTACCTACCTACTTACCTACCTACCTACCTACCTACCTACCTACCTATATACCTATCTATCTATCTATCTATCTATCTATCTATCGCCCGCTACCCAGTCGCCGATTGGCGGCCGGGTGGAATGGATGCCTATGTCTTCGGATATGCAGAGCTGATAGACCAAACATATCTATCCATCTATCTATCTAACTATCTATCTATCTATCTATCTATCTATCTATCTATATATCTATCTATCTATCTATCTATCTACCTACCTACCTACCTATCTACCTATCTACCTACCTATCTACCTATCTACCCATCTACCTATCTACCTACCTAAGGTAGGTAGATAGATAGATAGATAGATAGATAGATAGATAGATAGATAGATAGATAGATAGATAGATAGATAGATAGGTAGATAGGTAGGTAGATAGATATGTCTCCTCCGTCGCGAGCGCGCTAAAAGAAATTCTATCTATCTATCTATCTATCTATCTATCTACCTGCCTACCTACCTGCGTACCTACCTGCTTACCTACCTACCTACCTACCTACCTACCTACCTATCTATCTATCTATCTATCTATCTGTCTGTATCTATTTATCTATCTACCATGTATCTTCCTACCTACCTACCAACCTACCTACCTACCTATCTATCTATCTATGCATCTATCCGGTAGGATTGACCGTTGGCACTTCTATCTGCACGGCTTTAGTTCTGGTATATGTATGTATGTATGTATGTATGTATGTATGTATGTATGTATGTATGTTTTTGTGTGTATGTATGCATGCATGAATGAATGAATGTAATTATGTATGTATGTGGTGTATTGGTGTCACAACATACATACATACATAGGCATGCATCTATCTATCTCTATCTATCTATCTATCTATCTATCTACCTACCTACCTACCTATCTACCTACCTACCTACCTACCTATCTACCTGTGTACCCATCTACCTATCTACCTACCTACCAAGGTAGGTAGGTCATACATACATACATACATACATACATACATGCATAGGCGTTTGCGACCTGGGAAAAGTCGGATACCTCCTCTAGTAAGTTACATACATACATACATACATACATACATACATACATACACACATACATGCATGCATGCATAAATATTCATGTTTTCTTTCTTCAATTGTATGCAGAGCCGCGTGCAATCAATTTCAAGCGTATCAAACTTGTTGCAGTGCTAATCTTCGCTTGTGGTCATCTATCTATCTATCTATCTATCTATCTATCTATCCACCTATCTATCTATCTATCTATCTATCTGTGTTTATCTATCTATCTAGGACGTAGGTAGGTAGGTAGGGTGGTAGGGTAGGGTAGGGTAGGGTAGGATAGGAAGTCAATTTCAAGCGTATCAAACTTATCGCAGTGCTAATCTTCGCTTGTGATCATATATCTATCTATCTATGTTTATCTATCTATCTAGGAGGTTGGTAGGTAGGTAGGTAGGTAGGTGGGGTAGAGTAGGGTAGGGTAGGTAGTCGATTTCAAGCGTATCAAACTTGTCGCAGTGTGCTCATCTTCGCTTGTGGTCATATATCTATCTATCTATCTATGTTTATCTATCTATCTAGGACGTAGGTAGGTAGGTAGGTAGGTAGGTAGGGTAGGGTAGTAAGTCAATTTCAAGCGTATCAAACTTGTTGCAGTGCTAATCTTCGCTTTTGGTTAGAAATCTATCTATCTATGTTTATCTATCATCTAGGAGGTAGGTAGTAGGTTAGGGTAAGGTAGGTAGTCTATTTCAAGCGTATCACATTTGTAGCAGTGTTGATCTTTGCTGGCGGTATATTTATATCTATCTATCTCTCTATCTATCTCTATCTATCTATCTATTTATCTATCTATCTATCTATCTAATCTATCTATCAGGCCACTCCCCCCCCCCCCCCAAAAAAACACACACACGCACACACCACCCCTAACACAATCTATCTATCTAACTATCTATCTGTCTGTCGCACAGCGATGCTCGGTGTGAGTGTGACGCGTAAATGGGAAACTAATGCCCGACTGGTACATACATACATACATACATACATACATATATACATACATACATACATACATACATACATGCATGCATGCATGCATTCATACATACATACATACCTTAGTTACTGACTTACTGACTGACTGACTGACTTACTTACTTACTTACTTACTTACTAGCCTATTTGCTTACCTACCGACTCACTTACATATATATAATATATATATATATATACATATTATTAATATGTATACGCAGGCGCAGGGTATGGTCAACGACCAGTGGGCTTGGGGCCGGGACTATCACTTATGGCGCGCTGCTTGGATTATGTTGATCGTAGCCGTCCCCGTCTCTCAGTTTCTGGAGTAGGCTTAACGACATTATCGTTGTCGTGAAACGAAAGTGTTGATTATTTAGACAGAGTGGGAAATATTACTGGAGACATTTCCGAGAGGGAAAATCATGCAACTTTGATATGAATTTGGTCTCGTTCAATCATCGGGGGCTACGACAATGCTGAAGCAATCATTTTGAAAGCTCAGGTTTTTTTTTTTTTTTTTTTTTTTTTTTTTTTTTTTTTTTTTTTTTTTTTTTTTTTTTTTTTTTTTTTTTTTCTGGGTCGTCCGTGTCTTGGGTTGCGGTGTGGTATGTGATGTGGGTGGTGTTGGTGCTAGAACATGTGAGATTTTTGATAGGGCTCATGCCCCATCATACCATCAAGAATGCTTTCACGCAAGCACTGTTTTAATAGAATACATACCTGCCACTCATAAAGCTGAGTGTGAAGCAGAAGAGATAAAATGGAAGAGGTATCAAGACATACAAAACGAGAAAAATGAAGTGCTCAGATTTAATTATAATCGTCTTGACGAATTTCGAGGGGCAAAATGCTCCAATTTCGATCTCATCGTTTGCTATCCATCAAAATGCTACGATGATTCTGAAATCATCGTTCGAGAGCTCGTGCTAAGGGCTTTCAAAGTGCATCTTCAGCAGTTTTATGTCTCAAATATTTCTTGCAAAAACCTTGTATATATGTATATATCATAAAATTTTCCAACGAGTATAACATCGGTTCAATAATTTCATCAGAGTCATAAAATTTTGGATTGCAATTCATGAGGGCGATGTATTAATATTGTTTAAGTCGAACTGTGGTCCAGAATCGCTCAGCAGACGCCCACCCTGTCAGATCCTTATCCTTCTCTTCATATTATTAATACTAGTATTTTTTTTTTTTTCGCAATCACTGTTTTAATACAAACTTACCTTTCACTCGTAGGGTGAGTGGAAATATACATATATTAATATAAACAGTATTATTATTATGAGTCATCAACCTGAGTCACAGGAAATGGCACGGCGGAAGCCTTCACACATTCTGTCAGCCGCAGCGCCGGAATCGCTAACTAACTTCCTAACAGTGCCCGACGATGAGGGCTGATATTAATATATATTAATATATAGACTAAGACTTGGGAAATCGAACTGACTCACTCAAGTGAAACGACGCGACATCCGTTGGGAAAAATGAAGGTCCGGGTAGGGAAACTAGCTTGTTAACCGGAGGCTCTGGGATCCCAGTTGTCTACCACCATTTACTGAATTATATTAATACTGAAGATTCAAAAGAACCAAAAAAAAGGAAACCAACCCCACCAAATTGGTAATATATTAACATAAAATGCAATTTGCCGGGTGACCAGTAGCAGAAAATATGGTAATATTAATAACTATGTAAAAAACATGTAGAGGCCCGATATGACTAAATACTATATTGATAAATTGTCCAGCTTCTGCTCCCCTTATTTAGGAATAGCGGCCGTGTAATGCCCCCGACGATAGCTCGTAAAAAGTCGGTAATACAACCAAACACAGTCCTCAAGAATGAGAATGATGTCTCGTTATATTAGCTCAGTGAAGCCAAAAAAGGAAAACGGCAACAGACCAGGAATAAAATAGCATCAGGTCCAATCCGGACAAATAATACTGAAAAACAAGCTGGTGCACCTGTCACCAGGAAAAGGTATTTTTTACCGGCTATCCGGGGGGTGATGCCTACAGTACCCCCTCCCGATTTTATGACGGAAATAGCATTTTCGTCATACACCTTCTGATTTCTTTCTGCAAATAGTATGCGCTATGTAGTCATGCCACCCAGCGCATCGACCCACGGATAGACGCTAAAAGACTATAAATATATCCTCATACGGCACGTCAAAGCGGATTCTCTAGCCTTTCTTGTAAATTTTGAACTCCTTCCCCTCGATTTTTTTTCTTTTTTTTTTTCGGCAGTATGTCAAGAATAAACGTACAATTAATAAAAAAATACAAGCAACGTGGTGCTGTAGTACGATTCCCCCTTTGATCTCCTTCTTCTTCTTATCATTATCATTATTATTATTATTATTCACAGGGAGATCGTAAGTACATTGTCTTTTTTAATGACATACCCTTGTATAAGGAGGATATCCTATGATATAGTATTAGGGTGCCAGTCCTAATAGCTATATCCGAAGTCGAGGTGTATGTACCCGACCCTGCGATATACCGACACAAGTAGAGATTGACCGTGCTCAGGTACGACAGTATATAATCTATCGTAAAAAATAATTTAATGAAAGTTTCAGAGAACATTTCATTTTCGAGAACATCATCCCAGGACTTGGAAAGGGTCATACCCGGGAACACCATCGCTCAATACACTAGCGATCCCCGTATACGGTGTAGTATCATCGTCGATCGACCTTTCGCACTCGTATGTTGCGATCGAATGCCAAGTTATATCACTGAGTCTTTTTAATATTCATATTGATAACTGATGATGCATGATCAAATCATGATACGCCGTGGGCAATCAATCAGTTTATTTGAGACGCATAAAGAAAAATAGTTTCTTTGTCACTGCCTTCGTCGTCTGGCGCGGATTTCTTTGCCTGGTGGAGGACCACCAACAAAAGTCAGATCGAACTTTGACTGTTCGAGAATGTCCCAGATCTTATTAGGGATTCCGCCCAACGATAATTCAAAAGGGACATCAAGCACTCCTCTTGGCAGTGTCTGAATGGTCCACGCAGTGTAATCCTTGTCTCTGGGAGTAATTGTATCATCCCATGTCTCGAGACTTTTTGCGTCTTTATATACTGGCAGATAATGTCTTGCCTTTGGAACCTCAACCGGGTCCATACTTCTCCAGAACTGGAGTATCGGTTGTACTATCTTTGCGGCTGATGATATTTTGAGTGTCCGTGTGACACGCATCTGTCGTGGGACCGCCACGACCCGCATCAAGTATAAGTCTGAGAGAGTGTCATCAGCGACATGTTGTTCCGCTGGTCTCATCAGATAGAAAACATTTTTCACCCATGCGATGGTTGCTATCGCATCGCCTTCCTTCCATCGCTCATGGACAATCTCAACGTTGCCCGCGTTTGGGTCAGTGTCCGTCCCCTCCTCCTCCTGGTGGACGTCCTTTGATCTCATCGACCTCATCGCCTTCCTCGGTTGGTCGTTGATAAGATCATTCCGCGCTCTCCTTAGCTGCGCCTCTGTGATCTTCTCCTTCTTTCCGCTATGCTCTCGCGGAGACTTGGACTGAGTCCCCACCGCGCTTATGCGGTCAGTCTTCTCCTTGCTGTCCACCTCACTCTCCTCTTTCTCAGCTATCGGTGCCCGATAAGCATCGTCTTGGTCTATGCCAGCCTCCTTGTGGATGGGCTGCACCTCTTTGAAATCATCCTTCATCCGTTTTAACGCCTCCTCAACGGATTCATCTTCCAGTAAGAAGGGATCATACTTAATCAGCCTTCTTACATTCACAATTTGCACCTTCCCTCTACCCCTGATCTTGTAATTCAGAGGTCCCGTCTGTTCCATAATCTGATAAGGTCCTTTCCAGTGAGTGAACAGCTTAGAGCTGACTCCCTTCGGGACTTGAGGATGGTACAATAGTACAATATCCCCGACCTGGAACTTGATCTGATCCAAGTGCGCTTGTCGCACCCCTTCAGCATCAGTCTTTCGGCGCTCCGCCTCTCTATGCGCCCTGACTATTTGTTGCGCCTCCATCTTCACTCTAAGTCTCATCCCAAACAACTCATCCGCATCCACCCAAGTGTCTTTTGGGTGAAGGAGCGAAGTCGGGATATCAGGCTCACGCCCATATACTAACTGATATGGCGAGATTGAGCTCTTCGAGCCTCCTAACGCCGTAGAGGGTAGACAGTTCATTGCAAACGCAAATGATGGTGCTGCCTCGACCCATGCTCTTTGATTCTCCTTCTTCGTGCAATACATCTTTAGCGAGGCTTTGAGGGGTCTGTGTACCCGCTCGATTTTCCCATTTGCTCGCGGGTTATAGGCAGTAACATATTGCCATTTCATCCCGTAATACTTAGATAGTTTGTCGATGACCTCGTTATTAAAGTCCGAGCCTCGATCAGAACATATATTTCTTGGTACTCCGATCTGTGAGATGATCCTATCGATCAGCGCCTCGGCCGTCGTCTTGCCGGTAACGTCTTTGACAGGGATGATCCACACATAGTTGGTGGCTCTGTCAATAGCAGTAAGGAGGTATTTGTAACCATCCTTCGATTCTGGGAAAGGTCCCACATGATCAATGTGTATAAACTCAAACATCCCCGCATGAAGAGGAAATTCGCCAATCAGGCCGAAATTTGCCTTCAGTGGTGTTTTGTTTATCTTGCACGGGATGCATGCATCCACCGCCTGATCTATCTCCTCCTTCATCTTCTTCCACCAGAATCGCCTCGCTACGAACATATGAGTTCGTTGTCGACCCGGATGCGCCAAAAGTAGGCAATTGTGGGCTGCGACAAATATAAATCGTCTCAGACTCTCCGGTACCCAAAGGGTCCATTTTGTCCGGCTGTGACGCATAGCGACCGTGAAGGCCCTTGTACCACAGTAGACCATCTCTCCATCCCATCTCCTTCATCTGATCTTTGATCGCTTTCGTCATCCGTAGCTCATCCGGGTTCTCATATATAACTGTATCAGTTCTTTAAACTCCGGATCTTGAGCCTGTTGTTGCCTCCATGCGGTAGGCGAGGCTATATGGATAGTACCATCTTCTAACCGTACCCCGATTCTTTCCGGGTCATCGTCTAGGTCACTTCTCCGCTCTTGAGGAGGCTCCGCATAAACTTCCTGCGTCTCCTCTTCCTCTCTTATGTTCGCCTTCGCATTCTCATGTACCTCATAGGACCACTCAGCGTCCTCCTGGGTATGTAGCTCACAACATATCCCGTGATCCGGGCCTTGTGGACTGTACCGTAGACCTGTGCGGTCATATCGGACTCCACTCGCCATCTCCATCGCCTCAATGTGGCTGACCTCATACACCTTGTCAGTGGACAAGTCTTCCATCTCCACCGTGGACACCAACGCCGATACTTCTGAGTTAAACTCTACCCTAGAGATGCTATCAGCGACCACATTTCGCTTTCCCGGTAGATGGACCATTGTAAAATCGAAACAAGACAAGAACGCTTGCCACCGCGCCAGCCGTCCCGTCTGTTCATGATTCATCAACCATAACAGGTTATGATGATCAGTTCTGACAGTAAATTGAGGTCCTCCCCACAAATACTCTCTGAGCCTCTTGAGGGCCCATACTACCGCCAACGCCTCTCTTTGCCTTGTGCAATAGTTTCTCTCCGCCGCACACAACTTCCTACTAATAAACATGATTGGGCGTAATTTCTTCTCCTCATCCTCTTGTTGTAATACAGCCCCAATTGCAAACTAAGATGCGTCTGTATCGACTACGAATTGTTTCGTAAAGTCGGGCATCGTTAACACCAGTCCTCCGTCTTTCGGGTCTTTGTAAATGAGATCTTTGAGCGCATGAAACGCTTGCAAAGCCTCTTCGTCCCACTTCTCAAAGTCTCCAAAATCTATCATTTTCTCCACTTTAGCCCGTGTTGCACCCCAATCGGGTATAAACTGGCTATAGTATTGCGCCATCGCAAGGAATGAGTGCAATTCAGTGCGGTTCTTCGGTATCGGTCGATTCATAATCTCCTCCCTCTTCTCTTTGGATATCGAGACTCGATTATGGGAGATCTCGTACCCTAAGTATGTCACACTCGTCTTGGCAAGTTGACACTTCTTTAGATTGCACTTCAGGCCAAAAGCTCCGATGCGCCTGAATATATCGGACAAATGATCGATATGCTCCTCCATTGTGTTAGAGTATACGATAATGTCATCGATATAGCAAAATGCATATTCTCCCGCCTTCTGTCCCCGCCTTCTCATAAAGCCACCGTCAGACAAATCATCGTACTGACTGCTCAACATCTTCTGCATCGCCTTCTGGAAAAGTCCTGGGGCTTGCTTGAGGCCCATCGGAAGCACTTTCCATTGATATATTTCCATACCCACCACAAACGCCGTCAGCCATCTGGACTTTTCCTTCAGTGGTATCTGCCAGAAGCCATTCTTAAGGTCAATGACCGAATAGAATTTTGCATTCCGCAGTACTCTCCTTCCTTCTTCTAATGTCGGGAGAGGATTTCTCTCTTCCTCCAGCACCTTGTTAACACGAGCATAGTTAACTGTCAGGCGCCATTCTCCTCCTGGCTTCGGCACTATTCTCGGTTGTGAGACTATTGAGGATGTTGATCTCTCAATAAAGTCCTCATTGAGCAGCTGTCTTGCTAGCTCCTCCGCTATCTTCGCCTCATGTATACTCAAATTCGCCCTTCGTGGTGCCGGTGACGGCTCCGCACCCGGTATTTTGTAAATAACCGCTGTGAAGTCCTCAGGCTTGACACCACCTGCATATGGAGGGTCAAAAATTTCTTTGTTCGCCTCCAATTCGGCTTTTAAAAGCTCCTTCTCTCTCTCCGTGCCTACTCCTTCTTCTAAGATTTTCCGCGCCGCCTCTTGGAAATCTTCATCAGACATCTCCTTAGTCTGCTTGAGGGGTTCTCTGTCCTCCTCCAAGCCTAAGTCCTCTTCCGAGACATCATCTAGGCCCGTCTTTTCATACGTGACCGTGTCCGGCTCATCATCCTTACCGAGCTCCACCAGCATGTCCATGAGTCTCGCGTATTGCAAAGGAGCTTTACGGGTGTAAAAACCATCAAAGCATGTGAATGCTTGCGGTATCAATTTCAACTTGTCGAGGTCTCTGAGCTTCCGCTTGTATGCACTGCTCTGCTTACGAGTTCCCATACGACAAGCCACCACTAGCTGTTGCTTGCGAGAGGGTACCGGTATAGGATGATCAATAAGCCGGTCCCTTATTTCCTGCGCCCATATCGCCTTCTCATTATATAGCAGGATAATAGTATACGGCTTATTATTTTCGAATAAAGTCCGTAAGCATTTCTTCACTTCAGACAGTGAACGCGGCCACGTGGGCTCGTCACCCCAGAAATCAGTAATAAAACTTTTAATAGTTTCTGGTGGAGTATCCGGGATTCGCCCCGTTCTCCTTGGTACAAACGCCTCCCTTTTTTCTTCTCCTACTTTCGCATGGAAACAGTATCCGTTAGTAATATGGACATCTGTTCCTACTCCTTCCGCGATCTCGCCAACGACGGGCTTCTTTGTGCGACACATATAATCTCCTCCTTTCGCTTCTCGATTAAGTCATCAATAGACTTTTTGTCCCAATGGCATGTCGGAACTGTGACAGTGCACACTTGGGATTCCCAATTGTCGGTCCAGGACAGTTCATCCGGTCTTACGACATGGGGGTGAACGTACACCTCAAGTGCCTCATGTGCGATGGCCATCTTTTTGTGATCCGTCGCTAGACTCAGCTCATAAGCCTCATAAGAGTCAGTAGCGTTGAAGGGATCAATATCGTTCTCTTCTCCTCTTTTTACTCCATATATCACTCGCCGTGCGGCGCAATCAATCACAGCCCCCATCGTAGCCAATTGGTCATACGATAGTAATATTGACCCGTGGTAACCGGGGACGACATAGAGGTCCATACGGTATACTCGTGCGGATTTCAATTTAAAGGTCAGTGTGATGATTCCCGTGATATCCGTCCGGCTGCTCACTCCTTTGAGAGTGCCCGTTGACTTTTTCATATTTCCGTCCACCCAGTCCCGGTATCGATTAAAAAACTTCCTGCCGACAATATTAATATTCGCCATCGTATCATTACCAACTTTTAATATTGTCTTCAATGTTTCACAATAAAGTTCCGTATAACACAGAGCATCGGGCCTGTGTATATTGGCTGCGAGAACAAGAACTTTACGTTCCAAATTTTGGAGTCTTGTCTCTAAGTTTTTCAACTCCTCCTTCTTCTCCTCCTGCTTCACCTCATTAACATTTTTATTATTCTGCGGTACTGGTGCGTTTACTATTTGAGCGACATTGTCTTGTGGTACTTGAGTACACACATTGTCTTTTTGCTCGCCACCCGCCGCGACCGTAGACATTGAGTCTGTTCGTGGTTGTTTGCTTGGCCGAGGCGATACATCTGTCATTGGCCTCCTCGCCTCCATCGCAAGTCTCGCCTTCCTATTTGCATCAGTTATCATTGGTAACCGTGCTGTATGAACGGGTATGAGACTACCTTGGAGCTGCAGTCTCTGTGTACCCACATCTTTGTTTTCACATAGAGGAAGCGTTGGCCCAGTCTGCACAACAGCATTAGAAAGCACTGTGACTTTAGGGTTAAACTTCACAGTCTTCTCCTTCCTCTCTTCTTCCCCCTCCAGTCACTCCACCACCTCGAAACGATTACCTTGAGTAGTGTCCGGGTAGGATGACGTATCGGTCTCCGAGGCAGTGTTGCAGGCCTGAGCTCGACCGAAATTTGGGTTGGAGCTTGCCCACGAGCCTCCTCCTCCTCTGGGTGGGGGGGCTGGAGCTCGAACAGCTCTCCCTCCATAAGGGGTATATCCCCGACCTCCTCCTCTTCCTCTCTGAGGGGTTCCCTGCCACCTCGAGGCTCCTCTCCATGTTCCTCGTCCTCGTCCTCCTCCTCCTCCTCCTCGTCCTCCTGCTCCTGCTCCTCCTTCTCGTCCTCTTTGAGAGGCCTTTAAGTTCTTTTGTCTCTCCCTTTCCTCCTTCTTCTCCTTCATCCTCTTCATGTAGGTAATGATTGCCTCTCGTAACTCCTCATCATCACACATATTGGCATACCAACCTTCGTTCACAGCGGCAATCTGAAGCATATTGAAAAGGCCCGGTTCCTTGCCTTCCGTCCTGCTCAGAAAATTTGCCCTTGCTGTTGGGTTCTGCCTATCATGATTGAAAGAGCAGTCTCTGTTCTCCATCTGTGCCTTACACTGCAAGCCCGCGAACCACCTCCAACATGCGGTCTTCAGGTCTGGCTCTCTCTGTCTCTTCCAACCGGCAACTCTGTTTGTGTACGTGGCTTGTGCGCCAACAGGTACACCGCCTGCCTGTGCCGTATGTGCCTCCGTGAGCGAGTCCATGTTTGAGCATGCACTCATCACTTCTTGAAACAGTGCTGACGGAGCAACGCTTTGAACCGTATTTTCGAACACGTGTGTCTCGAGGAAGTTCTTGGACTTCACTGAGCTAAACGTCGAGCATTGTTGTATGAGCTGAGTAAGCTTACTCGGGTTAACTGTGTGTAACGCCGAAAAGAAATAGAGGATGATCGACTTGCGGCCATAGAATAGCCCATAGGAGGAAACTACCTCCGTAAGGGTCGCCTCCAAGCCAACAGCACTCCTCAAACTCATCGCCACTGTCTCAAAGATTTCAAATCCTATGAGAGTACCAGTGCAGAGATGCTGGTATCCATGAGATTGAAAATATGAAATGAGTGTGGCCACCGCCAGTTCACACTGAGCGTCTAGGCCTGTTGCATTGTTTCTCTTAATCTCCTCCTTCTTTCTCAAAAACTTGTACTGTGTCAGATCAAATCCCTCCGAGACTAGAGATTGGTCAAAAACAGTAACAAGGGCCTCGTGTTCCTGCGTTTCGTCGCAAGGAAAAGCCTTCATGCAGGCATTGATCTCTTTGAGCTTGCTCAAAAGCGAAGCATCAGAGTCTTTGTCTGAGCTCGTCTTGGCATATAGCATGAGACTTGCCACTCCTCCTTTCTTCCCCTTGAAGGCATTTATGATGTTCTGTCTGTCCTTCTTCTCCGTGTTTGTGACCACCACCGTAGTTGAGCCCGAGGGTGCAGGGGCTGGTGGGGCAGGAGCTGGGGTCAAATATGTCGGAGGGTGTGTCTTTGCACCACTCACTTTTGCTTTCATTCTTTCCAGTCTCATCGTCTTCTCGAACTCCTCATTCTCTTTCGCCTTCTTCTTCTCAGATATCACCAGCTTTTGAGCATGAGTGATAAAGGCCACCAATTCAGAAGCAGATCTGAGAAAATTATATTTCTCCACATATTGGTCAACACCTGCTTTGTTGGCGACCGGTGGTGCGTTACTAAGTGATTTAAGGACAGAGTGATCCTTGGTAGGAATCCATCTCTTCCATGCCTCCTTGTGCAGTAACGCACCCATCAACAGTCTGATCTTGGTCAGAACTCTGTCGGTCTTCTCTAACTCATCAATCACAGGATGAGTTTCTCCTGCTTTTTTCCATCTCTGCCTTCCCCTCCTCCAAGGCCTTTATTTCCATTGTAAAAAAATGAAATATACCACTCGAGTTTTTCGAACCCAGATTGGTCTTCATTTTTGTTACATCGACTGCCTCCTGACCAGTCGCGAGGAATCTGGCCGTTGCTCTTGGGTTTGTGTACTGGAGGTAACCCTCACATCGTGGGCCGTATGTACGTTCCCAAATCAGGGTTTGAGTGTACACCCCAAAGATAGCATCGAGTAATTCAAGGTGGGTGTGTGTGTCCCCAAACTTGATATGCTGTATCTTCTTTCTCTCTTCTGGATCAGAGACCAGTTTGCCGAGGAGCTGTGCTGTGTTTGATCATAGGATATAGACATCCTTTTTAGCACGACTTTTCTCTCTTCTTTGATCCTGAGGGATCCACACATAGGTATCCTTCCCTACCCCCATCTTGTTATCAAACTCTTTTTTAGTGAGGTCATAGTGGTCTTGCACCCACTGTTGTTCCTCCACTGTGATCTCCTCTCCATCACTATGAATCAAGTCGATCATTTTTCGTCCTCCTCCTCCCGTGTAGGCAGGTGGTAAGGGATTACCATATGCTCCTCCTCCTCCCGTCTCTTCTTGTTCAAATCCTCCTTCATCTTCGTCTCCTCCATATCTTCCTTCATCATCCCAGCCCTCTTCTACTCCTCCTCCTACTCCTTCATCTCCTCCTCCTTCATTCAATCCTCCTCCTTCATTCAATCCTCTTCATCCTCCTCCTCCTCCTGCTTCTTCTTCTTCTCTTCTTTGATCTGCCTCCGAGAATTCACTCACTTCGGCGGTCTCTGTCGACATGATGTCGTAGTAGTGATCAACAGGAGGACAGTGTCAGCTCCTATGTTTGGTTTTTGTTCGTTTGTGTTCTGTTCCTCCTTCAGTCGATTGACTAGTGAAGAGAGAAAGTAATAGAGATGGTAGGATAAGATTCCCTGTCCTCTATGAAACACTGTTTGTATGTTTGTTTTTGTTTGAGAAAAATAGTCTTTGAGACTTTCTCCGATTTCTTGTTCTCCTTACTCAGATTACTTTCTCCTCCTTCTTTTCTATATTGTATCTAGTATGAGGCACTTGGACCTACACACAGATAGTAATAGAGAAGCTAGAAAAGCTCTCCTTGAGAAGTCGACAGTCGGTCGGATAGGTTCTCAGACCTACCTTTAGAAAATGATCAGAGATTTGCAAAAATACTCTGACGTATGTGTGAGATAATGCAGATAAATGCACAAACTAGAAGGGTAGAGTGTTGTGCTCCTGTCCCTATGCTTGTTTGTGTTTTGTGTGTGTTCCTTCACTCTTCTGTCCACCTCCTTCTTCTTGGTCTCTGTGTGAGAACAGCAAGAACGACAGAGAGTTTGTATCTGATGTCTCCTTGTGAGCACACAGATACTGATTGGGCTAGAGGGTACGAGACACCTGCTTGAGACCAATCAAATTATTTGTTTTGTGAAACAGTTATGAGGGAGCTGTGTTGGAGTATTTGTTTTCGTCTGACGTCCCCGTGTGAGACAGGTCAGTGAAAATTCACTCTGTTGCCTGTGTGGCAAAGCAGAAAGAAATCACCCTAGTGATGTGGACTCCAAATGTAATGCCCCCAACGATAGCTCGTAAAAAGTCGGTAATACAACCAAACACAGTCCTCAAGAATGAGAATGATGTCTCGTTATATTAGCTCAGTGAAGCCAAAAAAGGAAAACGGCAACAGACCAGGAATAAAATGGCATCAGGTCCAATCCGGACAAATAATACTGAAAAACAAGCTGGTGCACCTGTCACCAGGAAAAGGTATTTTTTACCTGCTATCCGGGGGGTGATGCCTACAGCCGATATGAGCCAACTTTGACATAGTAAATGTCATAAAGACAGACAACAGCCAAACAAGCCTGAGTTAATTAATTAAATATAGTCACAGTGACTCAAACAGCAAAAACCTTAAACACATTGTTAAGCACTACGCACATCAACATCATTAGCGTACATGAGCAATCCACACCATTCGCACGGAAAATGACCAACACGCAATATGAAGATACACATATGTATAGGTCAACGTCAATACACTAATGTATGTTCAACACCGTGTCACGAGCACAACCAAGTAAACTGACGAGATGCTGACTCGGACAAGAACAACGAACATTGTCCGAGTCAGAAGAAAACGAAAAAAGCAAGTGAGCTACCCTACGTCTCCAGTGGAGTTCGGCAATATAGCAACACAAAAGCACAACAAACAAACTTCCGCACATAGGCGTATGTCTCCTCCGCCAAATAATAACTCACACATACTCGCCGCAACAACCACGACGATAAAGCAATCCATACTCACAAAGCAAACACATATGTAAATACGATCCTCACACATTCATGCCCAAATCTAACATGTATGTAACTATGATCACCCACAATAGGTATCTTCCCCTAACTCCTTATCCACTAAGTAAAGGAAAGAAAAGGAACTGAGCAATACAAAATAAAAGTAATCAAGGCCGGGGAAAATTGTCGTTCCACAAAGTTGACGCATGACCCGCCCCAGGAGGGCGACCCACCGTCCAGCCTTACATGGAACTCCCCCGGCCCCGCCGCCCGGCTGCGCCGTCCATTATTCAACCTTCATTTTCATTCCCGAAACTGAGCGTCAAATAGCTCGCCACCGCGCCGCCATCTGCCAAGTGTAGCGCCTTCCGTCGTAGCGATATCAGACCGGACAGCGAAGCTCCACCGTCCTCCCGCGCCTACCCGGCGCGACACACTGCTGGGTCATAACGACCAACTCCTAGCCTACATCGGCCACCACTGCCTCCAAACATACGCCTTTTGCTTCGACCCGCTGCCAACTGATCCAGGACATCCGGCCGACCAGCAAACCACCAAAAGCCAGGGCTCATCATGATGCCCTCACTCTCTGCTGACAATCCAAATGTAAATATAAACAACCACCCCCTTGAGGGAGGAAGAAGAAAGAGGTCCGTCGCGCTCCGACCATCACCAAGCAGAAAAGGGTCCATATCGCCAGACAACTATGGCCTCCACAACCAAAAACACGGTAAAATACTGGCAAACCTGCCACTGCACTATTGCAGAAGCGCTCCAACCGGAAGCAAAGTCCAAAGTCCGGGTGCACACCGAGCGCCAACCACCAAATGACCACCCGTGGGTCCAAGCTCAAGAAAGCTCACCTGACTGGCACCGACCAAAGGGCAACTGCAAAACCGCTCCCGTGGTAACAAAACTGCCATGCGGGCTCTCCTCCAAGAGCAAAACTGTGATCCAAGTCCCTGAATCTCCGCTGACTCACCGCTCGCGGTCGTGACCACCGCACCAACTTCCTCGAAAGGTTTTGTAGCTGAAGAGTAAGCTCCAATTGTCCAGTGCCGGTCCTGAAAACTGGACCCCCACTCGGCATCCTGGTCACGGGCCAACCGCTGAACCAAAGCACACCAACGCCTCACATGTGGCGCTCTCGTAAGTCCTTCCACGCTGCAAGCTATCGACAACTGCACCCGTGTGCAAACTCGACACATACCGTTCCGAAAGAAGAAAATATGAAAGAAAGTCGTCCATTTTCTTTCCCACAGATGACCACTCAGGTCCACGTCTCGCGCGCTGCGCCCTTGCTACTACTGCCGCGGCTCCACATCGCCGCCCAGACCCCGCAAGAACACACCTCCGCTACGAGTTCACCATTCATGGGCCGCTTCGTAATTAGGCGCCCTTGCCTCAGACACAGACAACAAACATGTCCATGCGCTCGCTGCACTCCCACCCCCACTGCCTAAAGTCCGCTTACAAAGAAGAGAGGTAACTGGGCTGTTTGGGGTCTGTCCTGAAGACAGACCCACTGAAGTGCAGCTCCGTTTGAGCCTTCTGCTCAATCACGCCCACCGGAGCCCACCGCCAAAGCGACAGTAAAGGTAAGGCAAAAACTTAGGCTTCCTGAGCCCCCCCCCCCTTGCTCGAAAAGGGCAACCCAACCGCGCTACCGCGCGGCTGTCCCGAAACAAAGCTCCATCTCGTGCCAACACCAACACGCTACCCGAAATCCATGGGCTTATGCCCTCCCCCCCTGCTGACAATCCGGCGGTATGCCGCCGACTCCATACAAACAACGCAGGGACCAAAACAGCCACCCCGCAAAGTGAGGGAGAGTAATGCCTGCCACAGGTTCCACATTGCCGGAAGAATAGGCTGCGCCAAAAACAAACCGAAGGCACAACCACGCCAAAGCTCCAACAATGTCTAATTGCGAAATGTCCGTGTCTTACATCCCTCCTTCAAAAATGAGGGGAAACAACCGCCGCCGAAAGCGACTCCACCCATTTCACTGGGGCTCCTGCCCCCAACAGCTCTGAACTAAACGTCGCAAACAATACAGTCCACCATGCCCAAAACCTGGGGCCACCACCGCCTGTTGAAACGAACCCAGGCGGAAACCACCGCAGACTAACCAAAACAAAGTAGCGGTGTCTGCCGCCGCCCTTCCCCACGCTCGCTGCGCAGCTCCCACGATTCTGTGGCTCACACCATAACATGCACAGCAAGTGCAGCATGTGCTCGCCTAAAACTGCAAACTGAAGAGCGAATTCCATCACCCGACAGCAACGACAGTGAACGAATAGGAGGGGAGGCGGCCTGATTTGGGGTCTGTCATGAAGACAGACCCACCGATGAACCTTGCCAACGTCGCCGCTGCTCCGCGCCGTAGCCACGCAGCCGACAACTCCACTGAAATAACCACTGAAGCGGATGAAACTGAAGCATTGCAATCCGCCCACCGATGGGCTCACTGCCCACGCGCTAACCAAAAGTAAATTGTCCCCCAATCCAGTATGGCAATATGTCCAAAACACGCGCGCCACAAGAATAGCCCAGACCAGGAACTGAAAGTCGCTATGTGCACAAATGATACCGCAAGACCAGTCCAAACAACGCCGACGAGCGTGCACACTAACCGGAAGTCCACTCTCGGCCCTAGTCCAACCATCCGGGCCGAAAAATAAAGCAAAGGACACGATGGACCATACGGAATCAAACCGAGTCCATCCGGCGCCTTGTGGAAAAAAAAACCCCCACCAACTCTGTCACTCCATGCCAAAACCAAAAAAGACTGTCAATTGCAAAACAAAGCCAATACATGCAGCCACCCAGAAGGCTGCACGCCTCCTCTGAGAAGTAAGAGTGAGTCTCAGAGAAGAGAAAAGCTGCCGAAAACGTCATCCAAACGAAAAGCCGGCGTGACATCCACCAAAGATCCAATCTGATAAACCAAAGTAGCTGAAATTAAACGTAATTTCAGTTACTTTGGTTATCTGTCCTACACGTAACCTATGTAGAGTCGCCCGCCTAGTGCGCGGCAACTCCACTTGGACTACGTCAGAGGACACCAGCAGATACACACACTCTCTACACAGCACACAGCTATGCTCTCTACTTACAAGATAGAGATAGAGTTCAACACTCCGCTAGGAACTAAAACGACAAGTCAAATGTTCAACCGGTTGGCCTCGAACTAGCCAACAAATCTCACACAACCACCCTAAATGTCCGACATTCCCAAGCTCCAAGACCGAGCTATGTCCCCCCCAACCTTACCCAAGAACCCAAAGAAATTTCCGGTGCTCGTTCCAAAAGGCTCCCTCACCGATGTGCTGCCATGGAGAGAATTGAGAGATAGGACGACAGTCCTACTTCTCCTCCCCCACATGGTGATACCGAGCGAAAGGACAACTGAAATCATGTCCACGAGACGAAACGCGAACCCGGCCAACAATGGGTACAGAGGGAGAGAAGGGGAAAGTAAAGAAAGGACAGAGAAAGAGGTCCACTGCCTCATGATCACAAACCAACGGTAGACGCTGCTCCCGCCGAAACCAAAGTTGCCCCCTTCACGCGAAGCTCAGGTCTGACGCCATGCGGTAACCATCGACGCTCGCCAGCCATACGAAGATGCGCTCGCACACAAGCAAAAGGGAAAGCAATAAATAAAGAGAGTCTGGGAAATTATTCCAAAACCACATCCTCAAAGAAATTAAAGGAAGGAAAGAAAGAAAGACTGACGGCATTGGGGTCTGTCATAAGAGACAGACCCACCGAGGTTGCAGCGCCATGAGCTCACCAGCTCCTTGCTCAAACGCTGCTACGTGGTCCCCGACTCCCCAGGCCATACTAAGAGCGAACGCTCCTTGTCAATGTCCAAAAGTCTGCCCCAGAGTCCAAATCAATCCAACCAATGTCACACATTGCCCACCAATGCTTCCTCTAGCGGTACTGGGGCTAACCGTCCACGCGGGGAAAAACTCATAGCACTTGCCACGGTGCTCCGTGCCTCCCCTCCCCCGACCCTCGCAACCAGCGTGAAACCAACACGGTAGCTAAGAATCCCATGCCCGTCCAAAAGCCAAAACAAACAGCTCTAGAAGTTCCGTCAGGCTCTACCAGTGACACTGGAGCAAAGGGCTACCACATGAACCAAGTTCCGCCACGCAGAAATCTGGCTGCAGTCATGCGCCACCATGCGCACAGTTCAACACAGGTCCCCATAAGTCCCGAGATGGGGTAACAAAGGAAGTACAATAACACCGGTATCATCATCCTCTCTCCCAAGTAAGGTGGAAGAAGCCAGAGGGTAGAAAAGAGAAACCAATCCAATTAAGGACCAGACGGAAACCACTTTCAAGGTCTACCAGCTTCAAGATGCTGGAAAAGAGTTGCTGAACAAAAAGAACAGGTCTACCCGTGACGCTCCCGTAAGAGAGAGACCAAGAAAAAGAGGGGGAAAAGTTCAAGAAAGGATGCAACGCTACAAAAGACCGCTCCACAAGGAGTAGTAGGCACACTCTCCCACCCCCAACGCCACATACCAACAGCAACATAACCAGCAATAGTCAAGGACATGTCCAGATAACAGAGAACGACGCCACCTCTCAAACTCACACAAGGAGGAAATGAGAAAGAAAGAGAGTTAGATTGTCCAATGAACCGAATAAGGGAAAAGGTCCCAGCACCCGCCAGGGCACCCAACAAACTACGTAACACCTATAAACGTAAGGTAACCCCAGTTCATATTTTTATCGGTTCCACAAAATGTGGTCAGGTTACCGATAAAACTATATATGCGGGCGCGCAAAATTTGACGTGCTTCGCGGGCTCCCCGCCGGCCCGGCCCGCAAAACACGTCGAATTTGTGGCTAGCCGCATAATATTTAGGTTGCATTTACAGAACATGGTTTAGCAGGCTAGCGGATTCCCTGGCGAAGGGGGGTCCACACGAGCCTGCAATTGGGGGACAAACAGAATACGTAAGGATGGTCTAAGCATTCCGGCCGCCCAACTTCCAGCCATCCGCAAAACACGTGGAACTTTGCCAAATACTTTTTCGAAAGGACAACAAATGTAACGGTTTTTACGGGTGGCCGGAATCGAATTTTAGACCAAAAAACAAATGTACCGTTTTTGCCGCAGATTTGTGGGTGGCCGAATTGTTAGACTGACCCTACACGTTCGAGTGCAGATTGCAGCTTTACATTTCATGCATATCACGTGAAATCGAGGTGTAACAGCAGGTACCCGTCCTGACCAACATACCGGGAAATCTTTTTTATTCCGTGAAAAAAGTTTGGATGCATTCTTTCTAGCTAATCATATTAATCCATTTACTTCAAAACTTTGTCCACAAATTCTGCCACACGCAAACATTGGGCCTGCAGACAATCAAGAAAAAATAAAGTATGGGAACATGCTTTTTTTCTTCGTCAAACTTTTTTTCAGGGAAAAAAAATCCAATATTTTGGCCCCGACGGGTAGGTTAGCAGGGCAAGGATTCCGGCCCTCACAACCCTGCAACTGAGGAAAATGGTACATTATGCGGCTAGCCACAAATTCAGCGTGTTTTGCGGGCGAGCCGGAGCCGGGCCAGCGAGCCCGCAAAACACGTCAAATTTGGCGCGCCGCATATGATGCAGTTTTATCGGTAACCTAACGAGATTTTGTGGAGGTGTACCGATAAAACATAACACGTAAGATGGCACCTTAGATTTTCATTAGATTGCATCTACAGAAAATGAAATAATGTCAGGTAATGTAAACATTACATCACACAACATGAGAAGATCCTTGTACTTAACCACAATGAGCAATGACTTCAAACGTTTAGTTCTCAGCCGGTTCTGATCTTTGCGGCTTGTGTAGTGGCTCTTTGAAAGCTCTCATCAAGAGCTTTCTAATGAGCCATAACACAGGTTGTAGATGCAAATACTGACTGAGATCAAAGCGCTTGAAGTCATTGTTCGTTGTACTTAAGAAATAGGAACTTCTCATATTAGGGTTAGCAGCTGAGAGGACTCCAAGCATTTGGGGGGGGGGGGGGTTGATATATATATATATATACATATATATACATATATATATATATATATATAGATTAGATAGATAGATAGATAGATAGATAGATAGATAGATAGATATATAGATAGATAGATTAATAGATAGATAGATAGGTAGATAGGTTTGGCGAGCCTGCAGTTTGGGCAGCAGATCATGCCTCACGTAAGAACGTTTTCATTAGATTGCATTTACATGAAAAAAAAAAAAAAAGTAAAATAAAATAACATAACACCCAGATGCTAGGTATGGTCATGTGTGTGTCATGTTCTCAACAAACACTCCCCCACCTCAGCAAAAGCTTGAGACTGAATGCACACAGAGTGGGAAGCAAAAGGAACAATTCACTGACACCACACAGAGACGCCAGCACACGAACAGGACAAGTGAGGCCAACACAGCTCCATGAACACAGCTCAACACATGAAAAAAAAGTCCCGTAAAACACGGTGAAATTTGTGTATGTTTTTCAGCCATGATAGACTGAATGTTCTGCCTATGTCTATCTCAACCTGTGCTCTCATTTAACATCTCACCTTTCTATAGAGTGGGCTCTGGGCTACTCAATTTGCCTCTGGCCTCTTGAATAAAATCTGAATGCCCCTTGGCTCTTTACACACATAAAAAACTAACACACCACATACCTATAATGTGTGTTCTGTTGGATCTCAAAGGTCTCTTGTCGTCCCTTGACTCTTGCATCAACACTAAACTAAACAAAAGGAATAAGAAATTGCCACCGAAAAGAGCAACACAACCAGTATGCACACAGACCCAAAAGAAACATGTCTATAAAGTTTTCCAAGTGCATGCAATGAAACAAATGTGTGAGTGGGTAAAAGATGAATGTATGAAAAGAGCAAACAGCTGCAAGCAACGCCAGCCGGCCCTTCCACGACC
>WBZZ01001097.1:30000-35280 GCA_019918135.1 Paulinella micropora | reverse complement strand
TGGACTGGTGCTATGATTCCAGTATCAGTGTCCTCTGGGAGGGCGCGCTGGGGTCAGTCCTCCCCTTCCACGAAAGCATCGTCCTCGTGGTGCCGCCCCTCTTAGTGTCCCTCGGGACCCTCGTGACGATCCTCTCGTCTATCCTCCTCCTCTAGTCGGCGCCTTTGATCGGCCCGATGTCTCTCTCTTCTCCATTCTCTTCATTCTGTCAAGGAAGTAAATGATGGCCTCCCGGAACTCCGCATCCGAGACCATATTCGCATTCCACCTCCCCTCCTCCAACTCCTTCTTGTACATGGCGTACATGGTCTTTTTCATGCATTCGAGTTCTCTAAGGAAAAGATTTCGCTGCCTATCATCAAGAGAGTCGTGGCTGAAGAGGCAATTGCATACTCCTTTCTGTGCCTCATGCTTACACGCCATGTATGAAAAATAGCGGTAGCACGGCGTCGGCTCATCATCTCTCCCCCTCTTGAGACCTGCCGTTCGAGTTGTATGTGCTGCTTGAGCACCTCCAACCACCTGTGTCGCGGCACTGGAGAATGACTCGGTGGCAGTGTCCAATTCGGAACACGCGTCGAGCATCTCCTTGAACAGGTCGCCCGGCGGAGCAGCCGCTACAGTCCTCTCGTATATATTCGTTTCTAAAAAATCCGCCGTCTTCACAGCAGTGAAGGTCCGACAGGACTGTATGATCCTTGCGAGCTTGCTCGGGTGTCGTGTACACAAAGCAATCAGGAAGTACAAAATGATAGACTTCCTGCTATAAAAGAGCCAGTACTTGGAGCTGACCTCAGTGAGGATCGCTGCCAACCTCGTGCCAATGCACAGCCCTTCGTTCACCTCTTGAAAAATCTCAAACCAAATCAAAGTACCAGTGCACAGGTGCTGATACCCATGAGTTTTAAAGTATTGCAAGTGGACGGCAACTGGCACTGTGCATTGCAGGTCTGAGGCTGCTCTCCTAGCAGCCACCTCTACCGCTCTCATCGCCTTGTACTCCCCAACATCAAACCCTTGTGTGATGATTGATGGGTCCAACAAGGTGTACAACGCCTCATACTCCTGTATTTCGTCCGTTGGATGCTGCTTCATACAAGCATCAATTCTTCTGAGCTTGTCTCGAAGGTTCGCATCCGTGTCCTTCTGACTCGCTGTCTCTGCATACAGCGTCAGAGCAGTGGCATCGGACTTTGTATATTTTTGGAAGGCTTGTATGATAGCATGTCTGTCCTTTTTGTCATTACTGTTGACAATGACAGTGGTAGGCGCTGAGCTAGTCGCAGGGGCCGAAGGGGCTGTGTGGGCTGACGGGGCGGAGCGGCCCGAGGGAGCCATATAAGATCAAGAGGAATATCTCGGTCCCTTTGTTCCCGCCGCCTTGGCTAATGCAATCTTTGCCTCCATCTCCTTCTTTTCTTTCTCAGCCGCTAGCTCTTTGATATACAGCTCTTGGGCATGATGAAAAAAAGACAGGATCTCAGCTGCCTTCCGAAGGAACAATGCCTTCTCCGCCAACTCCTTCTCTCCCGCTTTATTGGTGGGGGGTGGTGCGGCCGTCCACTCCAAGATCGTATGATCCTTCGTGAAGACCCACGTCTTCCATGCGTCATCATTCACCAAGGCCGCATGCAGCTTCTTCATCCTCGTCACCCCTCCAGCTTCGCCTTCTATTTCCCTCAGGGCCGGGTGAAGGTCCCTGCCAAACTGGGTGTGTTGGAGTTTACCCAGGTCCACTAACTTGGCTTCCATAAGTTTCAGAGACATATCTATGACATTGATCTGTCCTTTTGGATTCCTGAACTTAAACTCCTTTTCCACTCTCTTTATTGAATCAATGTCCTGACCAGGATCGAGCAACCTAGCTAGTGCTCTTTGTTCCATGGCAGCACAGTCTTTCCAGTCTGGTACTCAAAGAGTATAGCACACTCAAACACTGTCCATGAGAGGTCGAGTAGCTCCAGTAAAGACATATTGTCACCAAATGAGACATGTTGCACCTGTAACTGTGCACTGTCGTCTCTGAGGAATTCTGCCAGATGCAGAGCTTGCCTTGGGAGAGGGTAACAGATGTCCTCCTTCTTCAAGGGTTGTCCCCATCGCATTTCTTGGGGAATGTATAGCCATTTATAGGCCTCATCCTTCCCTTTCTTCTCCTCAAACTCCTTCTTACTTAGTTTGCAATATTCAGCCACAAACCTCGCTTCCTCTCCTCCCTTCTGCTCCTCCTCGACTTCCTCTGCTCCTCCTGTGTCAAAGGAAGGTGTAGTAAAAAATTGATTCTCTGCTCCTCCTGTGTCAAAGGAAGGTGCCAGATCTCCTCCTTCTGCATGAGAGTCAACGAACTCATCTTCGTTTCCTGGGGTTCGCTCACTTTCCATCCATCCTTCCTGCCAGTCTTCAGACCTAGTAGACATGGATGCTGAAGGAATACGGATGAGACAGAGTTGTTTCTACCTAGTAATTGCTCTGTTCGTCTATGAGGAACGAATAGAGAGAAAAAACGAAAAGACATTATAGAGAGAGAGCGTCTCACCTCTATGTCTTATGTGTGTGTTTTTTTTTTTTTTTTTTTTTTTTTTTTTTTTTTTTTGTGAGAAAGAAGTAATCTGTATGACTTTCTCTGAAAATTTGATCTCCTTCTCCACTCCTCTTTTCTTTTTCTATTTTTGTTGTTGTATCTGTTATGAGGTACGAGGACCTATGTACAGATAATGTCAAAGATGCTAGAGAAGCACTCCTTGAGAAGTCGACTTGTCGTCTGACACTTGTTCAGATCTATTGTCGAAAGACAGTCAGAGATTTTCAAAAATACTCTGATGTGTGTGGTTTGAGATGCAACAAAGTGCACAGACTTGAAAGGTAGAGTACTACGCTCGTGTCCTTCAAGTTTGTTTGTATCTGTGAGTGTTTGTTTGTACGTCTGTTGACATACTCTGTCTCTGTCTCAAGAGAGAACAAAAGAACAGCTACGAGGTCTGGTGTCTGGTCTCCTTGTGAGGACACAGATACAGGCTGTGGAGAGGGTACTGATACACCTACTCACAAACGCCTAGACGTCTAGTTTTGCAAAAAGAGCTGTGTGGGGATGTGCTGGAGTATTTGTTTTTTGGAACACCTACTCAGAAGAGATATGTCTGTCTAATTTTTCTTTCTGCTGTTCCAAAAACAAGCCAGAAAAGAAATCAGCCTTGTCCTGGTGACTCCAATGTTACAATCACCGAAGATAGCTCAATAAAAAGTCGGTAATACAACCAGACACAAATTCCCAAAAGAGAATGATGTCTCGTTATATTAGCTAAGTGAAGCCGAAAAGAAAACTGTAACAGACCAAGGTTAAAATTGCATTAGGTCAAATCCTGCCAAACGATATTGAAAATAATGGGAAAAAACTAGGTGCACCTGACACCAGAAAAATGGTACTTTTTACCTGCTATCCGGGGGGTGATGCCTACAATACTGCAGAAAAAAAAGAAAAAAAAAGAAATTGAGGGGAAGGAGTTCAAAATTTACAAGAAAGGCTAGAGAATCCGCTTTGACGTGCAGTATGAGGACATATTTATCGTCTTTTAGCGTCTATCCGTGGGTCGATGCGCTGTGTGGCATGACTACATAGCGCATACTATTTGCAGAAAGAAATCAGGTGTATGACGAAAATGCTATTTCCGTCATAAAATCGGGAGGAGGTACTGTAGGCATCACCCCCCGGATAGCAGGTAAAAAATACCTTTTCCTGGTGACAGGTGCACCAGCTTGTTTTTCAGTATTATTTGTCCTGATTGGACATGATGTAATTTTATTCCTGGTCTGTTGCCGTTTTCCTTTTTGGCTTCACTGAGCTAATACAACGAGACATCATTCTCATTCTTGAGGACTGTGTTTGGTTGTATTACCGACTTTTTACGAGCTATCGTTGGGGGCATTACAATCTTGAGATAGGACGGCCATAAGAAAGGATGAAGACTTCGAAATCAGGTTGGTACTTCCGGCTAAAGATCGAAGCAACAGCAACCTACACAAGAGCATACTGATCGATCTCGAGCCGAAAAGTTATTTAGTAGAGCCGGAAGTGTGTTAGAGACGGAAATTTTTTTCATTGATTTTTTCTTACAGGATGATACAACTTAAATATCGTTAGTTATACTGTGTGCTTGCATGAACACCAGGCACGGTAATTAACTGAAACTGCACTGTGCTGCATGACCACCTGCTTGCTTAAGATTGTACCACCAACCATATTCAAATAGTAAAATACCGACTCTAGTAATTGAACTCAACATTCTACATCAATTTGTCAGTGCTGTGGTAATGCTGAAGCAAACATATGAATTGAAGAATATGAATACGAAAATTGTGCTGTGTGAATGTACATTTATCTTTTTACGTTTCTATATATACATCTAAGGATGACCGGACCTTGTTCTCCTATCCTTCTTCTCCTTTCCTTCTCCTCCTTTCCGTCTAATCCTTTTTTTCTTCTTGCACCAGTTGCTCAATTTTCTGATTTGCAAACCCCCAGCCACCCGTGCCATGCCTAGCATACATCATAGGCATGTATGTAAGTATGTATGTATGCATGTATGCATGTATGTAAGTAAGTAAGTAAGTATGTATGTATGTATGTATGTATGCATGCATGCATGCATGCATCTATGTATGAATGAATGTATGTATTTATATGTATGTATGTATGTACGTATGTATACAAACCCCCAGCCACCCGTGCCATGCCTAGCATACAGCATAGGCATATATGCATGTATGCATGTATGCATATATGTATGTATGTATGTATGTATGTTATGTATGTATGTATGTATGTATGTATGCATGCATGCACATGCATGCATGCATGTATGTATGTATGTATGTATGCACGTATGTATGTATGTATGTATGTATGTAGTATGTATGTATGTATGCATGTATGTATGAATGTATGTATGAATGTATGTATGTATGTATGTATGTATGCAAACCCCCAGCCACCCGTGCCATTCCTAGCATACAGCATAGGCATATATGTATGTGTGTATGTGTGTATATGTGTATGTATGTATGTATGTATGTATGTATGCATGTGTGTATGCATGTATGTATGTATGCATATGTATGCATGTATGTATGTGTGTATGTATGTATGTATGTATGTATGCATGCAAACCCCCAGCCACCCGTGCCATGCCTAGCATACAGCATAGGCATATATGTATGTGTGTATGTGTGTATATGTATGTATGTATGTATGTATGTATGTATGTATGTATGCACGTATGTATG